>JAJEJO010001603.1:239576-433036 GCA_020662805.1 Glaucomys volans | reverse complement strand
ATTCCTGCTGTTTGAATCCCGAGCAAGTAGGAATCCACAGAGCAAGTAGGAATGCTGCCTTCCTCTAATCCGCCATCTTGGATCCCTATTATGGCAATTTGGATACATGTCCTATTTTAAGGTACATTTTCTGATTTATTGGCTGTTTAGTTGCTATTTATTCTCAATTATTTTGATGATTTGTAAAACAATGCTTGTTTTAAAGATTGCACAGCATAATAATATTTTTAATCCCAACAGGTGAAGGATTTCTTGTCTATTTATAGGACTACTAGATTGAATTTCTGGCTCTCTGAAGTCTGTGGCTAATGTTCTTTCTTATAATTTGCAATGTTGTAGATGAGAAATCTGATGTCAGCGTGATTCTTTTGCCTTTGTCTGAAACTTGTTCTTTCCCTTCAGAACTGTGTAATATTTTCACATTTTTAGAATTGAAAAAAAGATATCTCTCTATGTGTATATGTCTACATATGTGTCTTTTGCTGACCTGAAACACAATGAGCACTTTCAATTCACATGCTGAGTATTTTGCTTGACTTTGGGATATTTTTGAATGATTTGTTTAATTGCTCCACATTTATTTCTCTTTTATCTTTCTGAAACATTGATTAATCTCCTGCTAGTTTTCTCATATCTCACTTGACCCCATGCTCTTTATTTCTTTTTTATTAATTATATATTATTCCAGTTTTTAAAATTAAAATTTATTCTATTCAGTTTCCCAAGTCACTAATACACATTTTAATCATCCATATTTTTCTTGTACAGTTTATTTAGATAAGAATTCAGAATTTTAAATCCAGCAAATCAGTGTATGTCTCTATGTGAATTCCATATTTGCATGTTTTAAGGAGCTTTTACTTCTTTTTTGTTTTTGCCAGATAATCTTCCCAGCAGTTCCAAATCATAATTCTGTTTTGTCTACTCTGAGTGATAACTATCTTAGGTTGCTGAGCCTAAACATATATGATTGTTTTTCTTCCTGAACACATTGGTAATTAATTTGGGTGCTACAGAATCCTACTTAGAGGCATTCCCAAAGGTGAAGAGAAGTACGCCAAGCTTTGACAACTTTAGCGTCACAGAGACCTCAGCTGCAAGAAGTCGCAGTCCACCATTCAGCTACTTCTTAGACTCTTGAAAGCATGAACCATAACTTAAATATGAGACCAATTTTAAACTTAGCCTGAGAAAGCTAAAACCTTCTGGAGACCACATTATTCCCAAAATACAATACTTCATAACTCCCTCCTTGGGGCTGTCTTATGTGAGTCTCTAGGTACTTACCAATCCAAAGACAGCCAAGCCTTATATCAGTTCTCTCTTTTGGAACGATAGTGGATTTTAAAAAAGGCAGATGAATTCTAATCAGTGGGGCAGGTGGTATACAGCAAGGTGGCCATATAAAGCCCCAAACTGTGCCCATTTGTACCTGCTCTTCCTAACAGTAACTTCTACTTTTACCTTCTCCTAATGCTTATGCTAAAATTGTTACAAGGGCATGATTACTTCATCATTGGGATCAATTTTAACAATTTCTACCTGCATTTTTTATTCTTTCCCAAACTTGCTCCTGCGATAGACCCCTTCTCAGACCTTGCTCAGTGGAGAATATAAACACTGTAACTTTTTTGATTTTTCCAAATTTGAAAGGAAACTGTTATAAAATCTTAATTACACTAAAAAAATATTAAAATTTATCTCAAGATAGTTAACAGATTTTGTTTTTCAACCAAACAATTATTTTCAGCCACAATATTCCCATTATAATTTGAATTGGATTCAACATTTTCAAATGGATTTTCTGGCAGTTTAAAAGTTTATCCTAAAAATAGCATGAACTGGTTGACATGGTTTTAAGCCATTGGACATCAAGGACTTCCTTCTGTCCTCATAAATGAATGAAGAGTTGGTTGGAAATATAATTCTTGGGTCCAAACATTTTGCTTCAGGATGCTGTAGTTGTTGCTCCATTTTCTATCCTTTAGGTTGCACCAGTATAGAAGCATGCCTGATTTTCTTTTTTATACAGAAACTGATTTGTTGACCTGTAGATGCTTGTAAAATCCTCTGTATCTTTTAAGTTTCCAACTTCACTAGGTATTTCTAAAGATGGCTTTATTTTTAAGTTTGGCTAGAACATGATATGAATTCTTGATTGTTGGAACAAACAATCTCTTTGGAATTGAGAATGATTTCTTGCATTTTTTTCATATTGTATCTTCTCTGCTCCTTCTATCTAAAATATTTATTGCATATGGTTTGAACTTCCAAAATCTAATCTTCATTTTTTCCATTTTTTTTTCTCTAACCATTCTTGTGATTTTTCCCCAAATTCTACTCATGGTGTTTACTTTCTAGCATAGACTACCTTCCAGAAAACAATTTTATCATCACAATGTAGTTCTGTCTGATGGCTTTTCTTGTCTGCTCATTTTGATTCCTTTGTTGGTATTTATTCATAGAATACAATGTAAACTTAATAAATTTTATTCCTTCACAACCAGAAAAAAAAATATGAGTTGAACCTGTGTACTTTGTTGATTGCTGGTGTATGTGATTTTGAAATCTATAGTTTTCACCTCATATAGTGAAACTTAGCACTTAACATCATCACTGTAGTCTAAGTGAGTAGTATCTAATACTTGGTAATTACTCAGGAAAAAGTTTTCAACTAGATTAAATTTTAGGTGTGTTATGTATTAACATATTCACATTCCAGAGAAAGAAACTAGTGTTTGTCAGTAACATTATTTTCCAGGAATTATGGCAGGTTCTTTAAATAAAATGTCTTATTTCATTCTTACAACAAATATAAAGTCCATTTTACAGATGAGGTGATAAAGAATCAAAGGGTGGTCAAGAAGTAAATGCTTAAATCAAGATTCAAATTTTGGCTAGAAATCAAGGCTTTTATACTCTTCATATAAGTCAAAAGGAAATATAACCAAGCTATATTATCCTGTTAGAAACTGACCAAAGAGAACTAAAATATTTCAATAACTAAAGGAAATAAAATGATTTTTAATAGTTATGTGACTCCACATTCACATCTGTTGCTTTATCGGTTTCCTCAATATCCTAGCTGAAATTGCTAGCTTTATGTTTTCCTATATGAAACAAGAGCTATGAAATTCTTGCCTCTACCTGCCAGCTCAAATCTTTTCAGATTCTGAATCTTTAGATCTCTAACTAAGCAAGATCACATAGATCATTTTTTCAAACAGCACAGGGATGCTAGGGATCTGCAAGTTCAGAAATTCTGAAGAAGAATCTTAAAATATGACCCAAGTTAATAAGCATTATCTGCTATACTGAACAAACTTGGTAACATTTCCAGATACTCTTGAATGTGAAAGGCAAGGTGAGTCGCCTACAAATGCTCTGATTTCCTGGATTCAAGTCTCAGTTCTGCCAATTTAATAACCAACTAAACCAACTAATCTTGAGCAAATTATTTAATCTCTCAGGGTCTCTGCTTCCTCATTTGTAAAATGAAAAAGACAGCATTTTTCTGAATGGGTTATACTAATACATTTAGTATGACTGTGGATGTGATCTTTATTTATTTACTTGCTGGGACATTTTGAATCTATTTCTGTGCTATTTCTATGTCTAATCCTCCTTTCTACATAGAGTAGTTTTATCTCTAAGAGGTGGCAGCTTCCTTGAAGGGATAGGTCACACTTCTAACAAGACTTTCCTATTCAGTAGAAGAGAAAAAAAGAAGACAGTTTACTAAGGTTTGACTTCTTCCTTGAGAGTTCATGTGTAGAAACTTAATCCTCAATGCAACACTGTTGAGAAGTAGTGCCCAGTGAGAGGTGATTAGGTAATTAATTTTGATATTGCAGGAGTGGGTTGGTTATCATGCAAGTAATCACATGGAAGTAAGTTCAGCTCTTTCTCCCTTCCTGCCCCTGACCTCTGTTGTCTTCCTCCATCGATGGTGCAGCAGGAAGGTTCTCCCAAGATGCTCTTGGAGAAGCTTCTCCATGCTCTTGGAATTCCTGGACTCCTGAACCATTAGTCAAGTAAGTTGATGTCTTTTGCAAATTGTCTAGTCTCAGGTGTTCTGTTGGTCATCAGTGTCATTCATGAGTCCTCCATACCCATACTCTAATCACTTCCCCAAATGTAGAACTCTTATGAATGGTGTTAATGTCCCATAACATAGGCTCATGGTATTTTGTTAGAACAGTCCAAATAGACTAAATCAAATTGTGGTATCAAGGGATGAGGTTGCTGTCTTGACAAAATCCAAAAATATCCGAGAGTGCTGAAACTTGGGAGTAAGTAAAGACTGGAAAAATTTTAGATGCATGCTAGAATAAGCCTACTTTTTCATGGACAGAGCCCAAAGGGAGATTCTGATGGGGGCTCAGAATCAGGGAGAGCTACAGAGAAAACTCTAGGGTTCTTAGAAAATGTGTTAGCAGAATCTCATTAGAAATATAGATAGCAAACACCCATTTCTTTAAAAGATAGAAATGAAGAACACATTATAGTTAGTTGAAGGACGGGCAGCTCCTTATCAAAACTGTTAAAGACTTTGACTGAGTTGTGGTTATGTTCTAGAATTTTGTGGGAGAGATCCTCTTGTGAGTGATGAAATAAGATATTTGACCAAGAAGTTTCTAAGGAAGTCATTAAAGGCATGACTTTGGCTTCTCTTGAATGCTTATAATAAAATGCAAGAAGAGAGAAATAACTTATATACCATTTTTTTCATCAAAAATAAAAGCAGGAAATTATACCAATACTCCTCAAATTATTCTGTGAAATAGAAAAGGAGAAAACCCTTCCATACTCATTCTATAACGCTAGTATTACCCTATACCAAAACCAAAGACACACCAAGGAAAGAAAACTTCAGACCAACATCCCTAATGAACATATATGCAAAAATTCTTAATAAAATACAGGCAAAATGCATACATAAACACATTTAAAAGATGGTACACCATGATCAAGTGTGGTTCATCCCAGGGATGTAGGTTGTTTCAATATATAGAAATCAATAAACATAATTCATCACATCAATAAATTTAAAGACAAGAATCACATAATTATTTCAATAGATTCAGAAAAGGCATTTGACCAACACAGCATCCTTTCATGCTCAAAACACTAATAAAACTAGCGGTATTATGAACATACCTCAACATTGTAAGAGCTAGATGTGATAAACTTAAGGCCAACATAATTCTCAATGGAGAAAAACTGAAAGCATTATCTCAAAAATTTGGAACAAGACAGGGATGCCCTCTTTTACCACTTCTACTCAACACAGTCCTTGAAATTCTAGTCCGAGCAATTAGGCAAAAGGAAGAAATTAAAGGGATATGGAAAGGAAAAGAAGAGCTCAAACTATCCCTATCTGCTGATAACATAATTCTATGTCTATAGAAGACCCAAAAAACTCCACCAGAAGCCTTCTAGATCTCATAAGTGAATTCATCAAAGTAGCAGAATATAAAATTAACACCCATAAATCAATTGCATTCCTATCTAACAATGATGAATCAACTGAAAGAGAAATTAGGAAAATTATCCCATTCACAATAATCTAAAAAAAAAAATTGGGAATAAATTTAACAAAAGAAGTGAAAAACTTACAATGAAAACTACAGAACATAAAAAAAGAAATTGGAGATCTTAGAAGATGGAAAGATCTCTCTTGTTATTGGTTAGGCAGAATTAATATTGTCAAAATGGCCATGTTACCTAAAGTGCTAATCACATGTAATGCAATTCCAATTAAAACACCAATGATGGTCTTCATAGAAATAGAAAAATCAGTCATGAAATTCATTTGGAAAAACAAGAGGACTAGAATAGCCAAAGCAATCCTTAATGAGAAAAGTGAACAGGAGGCACCACAATACCAGAACTTAAATTATACTACAGGGATATAGTAACAAAAATGGCATGGTATTGGCACCCAGACAGACAAGAAGACCAATGGTACAAAATAGAAGACACAGAGACAAACCCACATAAATAAGTTATCTCACACTAGAAGAAGACACCATAAATATACACTGGAGTAAAGATAGCCTCTTTAACAAATGGTGCTGAGAAAAGTGGAAATCCATTTGTAGTAGAATGAAATTCAATCCCTATCTCTTTCCCTGCACAGAACTCAATTCAAAATGGATCAAGGACCTAGACATTAGACCAGAGTCCCTTTACCTACTAGAAAAAAATGTAGGCCCAACTCTCCATCATGTTGGCATAGCAACTGACTTCCTCAACAAGACTCCTAAAGTGAAGGAAGTAAAATCAAGAATCAATAAATGGGATGGTATCAAACTAAAAAGCTTCTTCACAGCAAAGGAAACAATGAAGAATGTAAAGAGAGAACCTACACAATAGGAGAAAATGTTTGCTACCTGTACCTCAAATAGAGCATTAATCTCCAGGATATATAATGAACTCAAGAAACTTAACAGCAAAAAAACAAAACAAAACAAAACAAAACAAAACAAAACAAAACCCAATCAATAAATAGGCAAAGGAACTGAATAGGCCCTACACAAAGGAAGAAATACCAATAGCCAATAAATATATGAAAAAATGTTCAACATCTGTACCAATTTGAGAAATGCAAATTAAAACTAGTCTGAGATTTCATCTCACTCCAATCAGTATGGCAATTATCAAGAATATAGGTAACAATAAATGTTGGGAAGGATGTGGGGGAAAATGTTCACACATACATTGCTGGTGGAACTGCAAATTGGTGCAATTGCTATGGAAAGCAATATGGAGATTCTTTAGGAAACTTGGAATGGAACCACCATTTACCTGGTATCCCACTCCTTGGTCTATACCCAAAGGACTTAAAATCAGCATATTACAGTGATGCAGCCACATCAACATTACAGCAGCTCAATTCACAAGAGCTAAGCTATAATAGTACCAACTTAGGTGCCTTCCACAGATGAATGGATTAAGAAAATGTGAAATGTATAGACAATGGAATATTATGCAGCCATAAAGAAGAATAAAATTATGGCATTTACTGGTAAATGTATGGAACTGGGGACTATCATGCTAAGTAAAATAAATCAATCTCCCAAAACCGAAGGCTGAATGTTCTAAATGATATGAGGGTGCTAATACAATAAGCAGAGTGAAGGGAAGAATAGAAGTTCATTAGATCAGACAAAGGGGAAGGAAGGAAAGGGAGGGAGGATGGGAATAGGGAAGACAGTAGAATGTATTGGACATAACTTTCCTATCATTCATATATGAATACATGGCCATTGTAACCCCACATCATGTACAACCACAGGATGGGAATTAGAATGTTTTACTCCATGTGTAATATGTTAATTAGAGTAAGTTATACTCTGTATAATATGTCAAAATACTGTCATGTATGTCTAAAAAAGAACAAATAAAAAAAAAAGTTTAGAAAATTCTCATTTCCTTAATATTCTGAAAGTGATAAAGCATGTTGGAGGGAGAACACCAAGGAGGTATTATGAAATGAGAAGGAGACTCGAGTGGATGAGTCAGCTGCTAGTCACAAAGACAAGGGAAATTGATCCAAAAAACTGTTTCAGAGGTTACTGTGACTGCTACTTCTATTACAGAACAGGAGTGCCAGGGTCTAGGAAATAGTCATTTCAAAGGAAGGGATGTAGCCCTTGCTGCTCTGTGCCTTTCAAGGATCTGGTCACCACCTTCCTGGTGGTGTTCCTTCCCTGTCCCAGGTGGGGCTCCAGGGGGCCCTGGAAGGGTGAACAACTCCCATTAGAGCTGTGGAGTGTCTGCTTCCATCTTTACTTCAGAGGATGCTTTTGAGAGCCATGTAGGCCAGTTGGACAATTGCCTAAGGAGTGGGATTTTCTCTAGACTTCATATGGATGGATCCAGTGTTCAATTCCGGTGCAAAAGAACCACAGACACACCACTCAAGGGCAAAGCTGCAGCAGAGGCAGAGCCATTGTGGAGAACTGGCACAGGACCTCCCAAAGCCATGGAAACTGGGCCACCTTCCCTGTCAGTCTGGAAAGCGGGACCTCTGTTCTCAACCCTTATGGTTTTGGAATTTCTCAGGACATGTTACCTATTCCTTCATTTCTTTTCTTTTTTATTTGTATTTTAAAATGGAAATGTCTTTTTGGACCTGTCCCACTACTGTATTTTGCAAGCACATGACGTGTTTCATTTCACAGATTCACAACTAGAGACCAATTTGCCTCAGAGTGAATGATACCTTGAGTTTCACCAGCATTTTAATTAGATGATACTTAGATATGGCTCTGGGCTTTGAGTTGATGCTACAACATATTAAAACCATGATTTCATGGATATTATGAAACAATATACATTTTTCTTATGGATCACAATTAACTAAAAGTATTAATTAAAGCATTTTAGGAAATACTATTTACTTAGTACAGACATGACAAAAATTATAATGGTGCTATATTATTGCCTGGAATTTTGAAAACACTTACATGAAGGATTCTCAGGCTTCATCTTAATTATGCAGAAAAGGTTGTGATTGATTTATAATGCCTGCCACAGGCATTGCAAAAGCAAAAAGTACATGTGCCCTCTGTGCGCCATGTCTGGAGTTTTGTGCTTCTTCACGAGTTGGGGATCTGAGGAAAATTTCTAGCTCTAAGACTTTGCCTCAGCTATCTTATTGGAGCGGGATGTCTTAAAATAATGACTAGCTATAGGGTGAAAGAAGGCATATGTCTGCTTTTGAAGGAATTCATCTGTTCCTTTCACACCAGAGACTTACCTAGAGTTCATTCAACTGTCCCAACTGGCACAAGGACTCAAATATTTGATCCTAGCAACATAAGAAAGATCTTCAAAGAATCATCAATGTTGTCATTGTCATTGTGTGAGCAGATAAGGTGCTACTTCCAACTCTGAAATTGATAACAAGTGAAGACATTTGATGTTCATGATTTGATGTGGTCAAAAATCTATAAATTGTTAGTCACAATTAGACTGGTATGGAATGGGAAGAACTCCTGAGCAACTATTTTTTTTTTTTTTAATTGGCAGTAAATAATTAAAACTTAATTCCGTGACTTTTCTCCTGGGTGGTGACTGGGTGTATGACTGTAGGCATTCCGTACCAGGAGTGAAACATTTAGTAGGTTCAATTCTATGGAAATGATTTTTTTTTTTACTTATTTATGTATAATTTATACCTCACCTGCCTCTAAAATATGTGTTGCTCAAAAATTTTAAAAAGGTAATAATAATGTATACTTGACTGATTGTGAATGTACAGTAACAGGCTGTATTAAGTAATTGTACTCAGTATTTTGGCTATCATCCTCCAAACAGTAGCATGGTCTGATGGATCCTAGAGCCCCTCCAGATTATCAGAATGGAAAAATGAAATGCTTAACCTAAAAAACAACAGCAACACAACACTCTAGGATCTGATCGGTCCAGCTAACATTTCTAAACTGATTCAATCCTCTCAATAATTCCAGATATTCTATTTGTTCATAGTAAAAAGCTTTTCTAGATGAACACTTTAGGAGTTCAAAGGGTTAAAGTTGGGGTCTTTTCCTGGGGGAGGAGGTGCTGGTTGAGGTGGAGAGGGGTATCTGTACAAGACTTCATAAGTAGCCGCCTCTAGGTTGTTGTCCCGTTTCTTTTTTGGGATCTAAGCTATTTTGAAGAAATAAAATCAGACACAGCTATTCCCATTTTAAAAGACATGAGCTTAGTTTCTTAATGCTCATTACTCTATGAAGAAATCCATTTCTCTCTTTGCTATCTCTTTAGGAAATCTTTGTTTAATAATGCTCACTAAATTAGGCCTCCATAGGCTTGGCTTTATCCCACCCTGCCAATTTCTTTGCCTTTTTCTACCTCTGTAAAATATCTGCTTAGAGTCTCTGATTTGAAATGTTAATTAAGGTGGGCCTGGCCTCAGGTTACAGTATACATCCCTTTTTACATGCAAAGGGGATATGCTAACTAGGTTACTTAGAATCTGGGGGCCATGAGGGAGGCATCCAGAAGACAACAAAAGTCCTGGAAGATCCAGCACTTCTCTGCAACTCTCAAGAAAGCATTCGGTAAGAGTGTTGGCTGAAATGAGTTCTCTAGCACACAGAGCGACTGGTGTTAATTTTGGCCACATTTCTCCTTTTGTAATCTTTTAATGTTTCTGTATACAACTAGCACAGATATAACCTGATTTTAATTAGATATTCAAAAAAAGGCAGATGTGTGAATGATCCTATGTACCAACTTCAAACAGGTAAACATTGTTGAATTTACTTGAAATCAAGATGATGATCTCAAGATTTTAAGGTTTCTGAGTGGTATATTCATTTCAAATCTTCTGATCACCCTGATAACCTAGAGATGATGCCCATGATACTCTGAAAACAGGGTGTCTGTATTTCTGTGTGCATTGTGACTGTGAGTGCGTGGGTATGAATGAGGCTGTGTAAAAATACTATGTGGGGTTGTGAATGCATGTCATACGCTGCTCTTCCAGCAAGCAAGATTTAGAAAGGCAAAATCTACATTTGAAAGCAAGGACATCGTAGATGTTAACTTTAAATCTTGTAAGATGTAGCACAAAGAAATAAATTAATATTGTTGTGAAAAAGTACCCTAAATGAGCCTCCAGAGACATGAATTGCAAAATAAATGTGAAAGTTACACCTTTAATTACTGTGGTGGAACCTTTGAGATTTTGAAACATTTATTTGTATAAATCACTTTTGGAGAGCATTTTCAAACTCTTTTGATTATAATGTTATAGAAGAGAACTGATGATTTTATTCTTGCACTTGAGATATTGAAAAAGTTTTCCCCTTTATTAGCATGAACACATTTCATCTGTGGAGCTGTGGAGACAGTCATTCAAATACACACAAAGCAATAAGAAATATTTTCTCTTGGAGGGCAAGAGAAATCTTAGCTCCCTCGTTCTTGTCTTCCCAGTCTTTCTTGCTTTGCATGGGGAGTTCATTGCTTTGCATGGAGAGTTCATTGTGTTGAACTGTCTTCCCAAAACCACAGATGCTACAGAATCATTCAGGTTTTGAATCTAGGGTGCAGCTGTGTATGCTTGATCTTCTGCTTCATTCTTAAACATTTACAAGCTATATTCTTCTTGTAATGTCAGTAAGAATAAAATATTTTAAAGAGTTAGTAAATATTTGGGCAAAATGCATGGATAAAAGAGACTCTGGGAAACAACCCATGACAGGAGAGGATTTGTGCTTTTTATCCCACTTCCCTTATTCAGAGTAATCTAGGCAAAATATACAATATATGGGTTTGTGTATGTGGGGTAGAGGTGAGAGTGCTTAGGGACAGGAGAGGTGGATGTTGGTAGCCTTGCAGTTGGGATATCACACAGATCCACTCAATTCTAAAGTTCCATTTAGTTTAAGTATGAAATTTCAGCCCTCACCCCCAAATCCACACTTTGGAATTGATTAAATATTTCTTTTTAAAGAAAGACAAATTAGAGTGATTTTGAGATATGTAAGTGATGTTTTTTGACACCTGAAGAAATGCAAACTAATTTGTGACTGAGGTTTAAGAGTGCTCGTATTTGAAAGCCTTTAAAAAAAATTTTTTTTTCTTACTGTAGTATTTAATGAGTAACATTTTTCTGATTTACTTTCTGGCTATTGCTGATAATGCAGTATAATACTGTAGACCAGAAAAAATAAAATTCAGAAGTCTATTTAACTTGTTATTTAATCTGGAGCTTTCCCTTGCTATTCTCTAAAACCAAAGTGTAGTATATTTAAATAACATAGGCAGAAATCCAGAAATTATCCTCCATTTCATTCACTTAAAATGACATCATCGGTACTTTGCAAAATACCAGTAGTCAGAGTTAATAATTCTTCATTTGATGTATAGTAAAATGAAAACAGTTAGGACAATTGTCATCGCCATGTACATCAACACTACTATCACTTCCTTTTTGGAAGTTATAGAAAAATCTCATTCCAAAGCAGGCCACATTGCCAGAACACAGACGCTTACTCCATGGTTTACACTGACTCTGAGTTTATTACTTTCCCAGTTGCTGATAATAATGATATAGCCAGACTCTTCCACTTCACAAAAATATTTAAATAAAGTTTCTTCAAGCGCAAATGAGATGCAGCATATTTACATTTTTATTTGATGAAGCCTGTTCCTGCTATCTTTGTTCTTAATTTGGTCTCAAAAGAATTAGCACTAAGAGGAAAAACAGTCTGTAAATATGTATGAAATCAAATATAGAGGGTAAGCTAAAAGGTATTGACTGCCAACAGAGCTTAGCTGCAGGAGGCAAAATTTTCTCCATAGTTTTCTTCTTGGCTGGAAACACATTGCCTTCTATCTAGATTATTTAATCCTCAAAATGCACATCAAAGCTTCTCATCAGGTGGCACATGTCTTTATAGGCAGTTGAATGTCAAAGATCTAGCTTAAAGATTTTTGAAAAATGTAAAAACATAATAGAGCCCAGATAATAACACAGCAGTGAGCTCCTGTCCTATTCCTTCCAGCAAAGTACCAGCGTCACAGGCTGTGGCTAATCTCTGTGGCAAGGGGAAGAGCACATTCTGCTGCCCGGGAATGTGTGACATCTGTCTAACCGCTAGAAATGAGATGCTTAAGCTGGGTTCCAGACCAATATTAGCTTGCTTGCTATCCCATCTCACTCTACACCTGTGGCTGAGGGGAACACTGAGCCATAAATTCTGTCCTGCTCTCATGCCCAATTAGGCTGTGGAACAACTTATGCAAAAATATGTAAGAGGCATTTTCTGCCCTAGAGAAGCAAGATGCAGACTTCGACTCTAGCTCGTCCCTTTTAGGACTCATTTTTCACTCTTTGGCAAGGACAAATTACTTGTAATGATTACATCAACGCCTTTAAATGATTATATCATTGTGAGTTTAGTTTAAAAGCCCTTTAACACATTTATTTTGCACTTCAAATGTTGGCTTTTGTGTTAGAGAGACGGTGCAGCATATGGAAAGAGACAAAAGCCCCTATAATAGAATATGCCCTACAGAAGGGATACAGGGCATTTAGAAGGTCACACAGTAGGTGTCATAGAAACTGCCTGAAATAGTGTCACATGGACTCATGTATTCGTTTCTATGAAGGTGTTTAGGTGAGGAAGAGTTAGCCTTTGTCTTTTCATTGAAAGATGCTAAAAGAGGTTAACTGGTAGTCAACTTCCTCATCCATACCGTTAGCGTTATCCAATATCTCCCCACCTCTTAAAGGAAAATCTGCAGGTGTTTGTTCATAATTGAAAAGTGTCTATGGTTCGTATTTTGTCCACAGAATAGTCCCTTATAGATTTTCAAATAGAAAAAAGAAAATTAGAATCTCTGAGGAATGGCAGCTACCAAGCACACCCCCGCTTAATTATGCAGCCCCAAACCCCTTACCATAATCTGCCCAGCAACGAGGCACTTCCAGGCACCCCTGGGGAGAGATCATTAGAGTATATTAATTCAGGACTCCTAGTGATCTGGGACACCCTATCACCACACAGCAGTGGTATTAAATGCATTATTTAAAGCTGTAAAGTATTTAGGGAAGCATTTTGGCATAAACACACTACATCAAATAAAGTTTTATTTTATTAACAGAATTGTATGGGAGAAATGGGCCATGGCATGCCAGGTGCGGTTTTAAGCATGCTCCACCTTTTGCCAGCCATCACCTTTTTCTGTCCTATTTTGCTCTCTTGACTGTTCAATTGCATTCTCACCCTTACCTGGAAAGGAAAACAGGTCGAATGCTTTTGAGGACCCTTGATGTTTTGAATGTTGTGGTGATTTATTGCAAAAGTGTTTCCATCATGTTGTATTCTTTCTCCCTCCAAACAAAAGACGGAGGGAAAAGCATGGTCAGAAAGCCCTGCAGATGACAGACACCAGCATTCTCACACTGGTGGCAATTTGCATCTCCGCCCAGCTTGAAAATGTTGTCTGTTGTGCCAACACAGCTTCCTTACTTGTAAAAAAGGCTTGTCTCTGTTGGAGGGCTCAGAAAGATATTCTTCCTACAAAATCCCCTTACAGAACCTCCAATCCCTTTGGGGCCTATTCTGCCAGTTTATGGTAGCAGTGAACTGTCATAGGTCCCTCCTTGGTCTGTGAGATTGGGACCCGTAGAAATGGCTGTGACCGTTACTTTTCTCTTTGGGGATTTGCCCTTTTTTTCATTTGGTTGGAGATTGAGACTGAGCTTTGTTACAGAGAATTATCCTGTGGCAGTGGGTTGGGGAGATAAGTCTTTGTTGAGACATAAAACACATACAGACAAAAGTGTGAAAAATTGAAATGACAAGGTTGCTGGGGTGTTGTTTCTTAAGTTCGGTCAAATGTTCAGACATAGGAGTAGGGGACTCTGGCTTGTTGTTGTGTACTAAAGTGAGTTTGTATCCCTGCTACCCAGAGTTCGGGTGTAGGTTGCTATTGGCACAGGTACTGCTGTGAAATACCATCTAGTATCCCAGTCCTCACCTTATCTGAAGGTCTATAAATAACAATGATCTGGTTTAATTTTCATATGATAGAAAAATAAGATGGATACCAATTTCTAAGAAGCTGGACAGAGGAATCAAATGAAAGCTGGACAGAGGAATCAAATGAAAGCTATTGTTTTAATAATCATGTGATTCTATTCTGCATGGTATAAACATATCATCAGTGGGAGTTCTACATGAAGTACAGAGATGATATTTGTGTCTATACTACTAAATTAATATCTCATCTGACATTTTTCCATCTTTACACAGATGATTTTGCCTTTCAATCCAAATAAAACTTCTATGTCTTTAGGTCTCAGCTTTGCTATTTCTGAGTACACATGAATGAATTTAGTTACACTGCATGATGTGTTAAATACTAAAAAAATAATAGCAAAAAACAAACTAAAAAAGGCAGGTAACATCTCTACCTTAGAAAGAGAGAGCTATTTCCTGTATGCTTTGTCTATTAGTATCTTAGGGGTTTTTAAAAATAAGATCAGCTAGTAATATAATTTACTTTCTGGACACATTTTAGAAAGTTGCTTTATTATTCCTTCCCTACCTGTGAATTACTTTTTCTTTTGAAAATGACTTCAATTGTCTATTGTCATTTCCAAATTCTTGTAATTCTAAGTGCCAATATTAATAAATGCTGTGCATGTGATAATATTTATTTGTTTTATTTTATGGAAGCAGGGATTTTTAAAACAACATAAACTTGCAGCAACTCTTCTCCTGAAAATCCAGAATTTTGCTGTGATACAAAAGTTCAAATGAAAATGTGAGAGTAGACATATGTTTAAGTGAAAAATCCAAATAAAAACCATAAACCCATACACACACTGAAACTGTTTTTAATAAGGCAAACAATCAAGTTATATCTAAATATTAGTAGATTAAGTACACGCGTGGACTTCTGAGTACCAAAATAAGACAGTTATATAAAAATAGCTATTAGAATAAAGGTTATTATAAATAAACCACCTTACTAAAATGATATTTTCTAAAATTTTTAATATATTCTTCCTATAACCTTTCTACCCCTAAATTTATTTCAACTTCAAGGAATTTAAGTGACAAAATATATTTATAATTATTATTTTGTTCTTTTTTTGAAATTGATAGTCTGAAATAAGCTGTAGGTTCTAATCCTGCCTTTGTTTCTAATATGCTAAATACCAGGGCAAGTCATTAACTTCTCTGGATTTCAGTTTTCTATTCTTCCACATTAAAAGATTAAATTTGCTAATTCTAAATCCTTTCCCAATGTTTACATTTTATAATTCTGATCTCTCGTTTTCTTCTTCCGTTTGAGGCATTCTTCTGGATAGCACTGTTACCTTAAATCCTAGTGTAAGGGATTCTGCTGTGTTTTAGTCGTATTTTTAGCCTTGTATTTATTCAACTAATAACATGATTTAGTTTGCTGGCAAACCACCTCAAATTAGTCCAAAATGTAACACTCCAAATCAGTTATATTCAATGTCAGAAAATAAATTCAAAATTTATCTCTTTTGTGTGTGCTTTTAAACATTCCCATTAATTTAATTTTACGATATCATGCTATACATTTCACAGTAAGCTAAATCTTTGATAAAGTAACTTTGTGCCATTTAATTTGAATGTTCTAAATGTAAGTTATGACGAATTTTTATTCAAGACATACGGTTTTCCAGTAAGATTTTTTTGTAGTAGGTTTAAAGATATTATTTACTATCTAGCTACATATTCTGCATGTTAGTTTTATTAAAACATTTTTAAAAAGTAAAATAAGTAAGTTAAAACAAACCAGAGAGTAAAAAACATTTGCTCTGATTTGAACAATACTTGTGAAAAATTTTCTGTTAGTTACTGTTAGAAACTTGTAATACAAATAGTCATTATTATTTACTATATCCAGTGCCATTTTATAATGCACTATTTTATTTAATTCACAAAACATCATCATTAGGCACTGCATTACTATATACAGATGAATTAGGTAAAAATACCAAAAGGTTAAATTACCTACTCAAGGTCAGATAACTAGTAGGTGCATTGTCCAGTGTACCATCCATAGCCTGTGCTCTGAATCACTGATACCTGTCACAGCCTCATGCCGTTTTCTGGAGTGCTCATTTATTAAAGTAGACAAACACATATTCTATCTGAATAAAATGGATAAAGTTCTCCAGTAGAGACCTGCGTGAATTTTAGAAAGTTAGAGGAAGAAACGTGTATGTGTGTGTCTATTGTAATAGCAGGAGTAGGAAGCAGTTTTCATAACTCAGAACAAATACATTCCTGAGAAAATCCCACTATTAACTGAAAGATATCCCCACCATCTAGCTTGCTCCATTTCTCAGTGTGGGCTGGATAGGCAGGTGGGTAGTGCAGACCGTTCTAGACTCCACTGGATTTGCCTAGTGTCCACCTATGCCAGCAACAGCTGTTCTGGATGTTTTTTCCTCTTACTACTGGGCAGCGTTTACCAGTTCCTGAGGAGGTTGTTAAACTTTACTTTGCCCAGTACATATGTTATAAAGGATAATCTGAGGTTGTCCCACTCTGAGGTAAACTGAAAATATGATCACCTATCTCCTTTCCCCATCTCTCTCAGCTGTATATTCCTGAATCTGTTGTGAGAACATAGGTTTTGTTCCAAAAACCAAAAAATCTATTTAAATCATGTTTTTCCTTTTATGTTTCTGGTTGGCAGATTTCATTTAGAACTTCTATAATCTTTTTGGACAATTATCCCAAATCAAATTTGAAATGATAATTGCTTAAAGGAACTTTTCTGCTATTTTGAGGACTCTTACGATTCTTCTATTTTGTTATTTTATAACATTGAAATGAAGCAAAGGAAATAATGTTGAATTGTGCATATTTTCAATGGTTATCCTACTTTTAGTACTATAGACCAAAGTATTTGAAGGCTATTAATATTTCCTTTTCTCAGTCACTATAAATTAATTTTCAATTTTTCTCCTGTTCAGTTATTTAATAAAATCCTACCAAGGCTTAGCCTCTGGTCACAACTTATCATTTCAAAGGACAGGTTCTAGGCTTGGGTTGTATCAGAATGGGGTGGGGTGGACTTGTGAGTAAAGGCTGAGACTGTACAGAGGCAACACCCTTATTTCAGTGTTTCCCTGACATTAATATGAAGGTGAAGCTGTGATGCCCACAATTCCTTTGAATGTGGAGAATTGGATACTCTACTATGATGGAGCTCAGATTTATTAGGGGGACAGCATCACTTCCTTTTTTCCCTTTACACCTCAAACATGATAAAACGAAAATTGTTCAAATAAAATGTGTGATGTCAATATTAAGACTCATGCAAAATATTCACATTTGAAACATGGTCAAGTCTCTTTTATCATTGTATATGTTTCTTGTCTCAAATAATACCTTGGTTCAAATACAGAATTATCTGGATGTAACTCTGTTGCCTCTTAAAATGAAAATACCTTGTCTCCTCTCTGGTACATTTATTTTAAATAAGAATGAATTGATTTACTTATGCAAATATATTCTGGTCCTCTATCTTTATATTTCACTTTTACCAGAAAGACAAAAATACCAGCACTGAAGATATCAGAAGTGGATTTGCAGGACAGATGATCTTGTTTTGTGAAGAGATAATAAAAAACAATTCAGCTTAAGTCACTTATATCAGATGAAATGGTTTTAAAAAGTTGCTAACTAATCAGCTTGGATCCTTTAAAAAAAAAATAAAAAGGAAATTGTAACTAGAAAGAATATAGAACCTCTGTGAAACTTCAAAAGGTACAGCTGGCTGGAGAATGTACAGTCCCCTGAGACTACAGGATAAAAACCTATAAATGCACCCTCTAAAGTCTTTTCTCCTGACCTCATGCCAAGGTTAAGAGAGAAGATTTTTTTTTATAACTTTGAAACAGAGTTAAGGTGAAAGAATTTGTTGAAAACAGATGAGAAGCCGGGACCCTTTCCATTACTCAAGGGAAGAACTCACTGAAGGAGGCCAACTGCTACCCTAGTTTCTCCCATCTGCATCTTGAGTTTGCATTGTGATTAGTGTACTTGCACCTTTAACTTCTGCAATTACACATGCAAATTGGTGAATTCTGATTGTGATGTGAAGGGTAAAAATGCTAGAGCAGGCACTGAGCAGAGCCTTGAGTGTTAGCAGTCAGCCATTCCTTCTTCCAAGCGGTCTATCCTCTGCCCACATCTAAAATAAGTGCCAGGAAAAAAGTAGCAGAGATTTGTGGAAAACAAACAAACAAACAAAATACTGCTGCTAAATTCCAGTAGAGGTTACAGAATATTCGGTAACATTCTCTGTTTGAGGCTGTGCACCACAAACACAGATATACTTCATTTAATTCAGGATGCTGTTATCAACAGTGAAATGCAAGCAAAGAGCAATGTTTTGAATTGCTCCAAATTGTATTTGTCACCTGTTTTTGTCCTTTTGAGTTGGCTTAGTTCTTTTCTTCTGAAACAGTAAAACAACAATTTTTTTTTAAGTTCACTGACAAGAAGCTTTTAGCATCCAAAATTTTTTTGACATATATTCTTCCAGATTTTAAATATCTCACTTTAAAATAATTAAACAAAACAATTGTTCTGAACTTCAGCTTCTAAAAATGTATATCTTTGCCTGTGTAAACTATCTTTTGGTCTGTCCCTTACATGGTATTGGGCTTGCTGGAGGCCACTGATGTGTCCTGGAAAGACTGTGCCTGCTTGCATTCCCTTTGTTAAAAAAGAAAAAAAATCAGGAAATGCATTACTTATTCTATAGATTAATTAACTAAATCAGTCTTTATATCGGCAATATATTACCCATGTTATTAGTTCCCACCCGCCCCCAAAATGACGTGTATGTTGAAATCTAATTTTAAAAATACATTGGGATTTGAATGTAACTCAGTAGTAGAGTCAGTGCTTAGCACACACCAGGCCCTGGAGTTGAGCAGCAACACACACAAAAAAAAGAAATAAAAAGTAGACATTGATGTGTGCAAATTATAGACAGCAGCAGACATATATTACAGAGGTAGAAAAGGCAACTCATATTAAAAGTGAGAAAGCAGGTAAAACTTTCATCTGTTCTGTTGTAATGAGGTGGATGCATCTTCCACTTGATTAACCCAAGAGGGAAGCTGGTGAGAAAATACACTCAAGTCCCCAACATGTATAGATGCTTCTTATACCTGGAGCAGAGCTGATACTCCATAGATTCTCAAGGGGTATTTCATTAAACTTGGTAAGGATACACTTTGTTTTCAAAATTTTGCAGTTTAACCCGTAAACAGCCCATAGGCTGTCCAAGGATTTGATTTTTTTGATGTGACTCATGCCAAGGAGTAACATCCTTAACATTTCCTAAGGGTAGGGACCAAGTTTGACAAGAAAGAAAAGGGCACAAGGAGACTCAGGTGAGACAACTATGCTAGTGAAACCAAGAAAGGCTGACAAAAAAAAAAAAAAAAAAAAAAAAAAAAGACAAAATAAAAGAACAAAAAGAAAGAGAAACTGGGTTTAAACTCAACTCCTTTCAAATGAGATTGGGGATCATAGCACTTGAGTGAGCATCAAGTCCCACGAGAGAAACATACTGCCTGGCTTTGATGGTTAACCCTACATTACAGAAGTCTTTGTCATAAAACTAAAAGCTGTTTGACTCAAAGCACAATCTTTGCACATGAGATTGCACAGGTTGTGATGAGCCTGGAGACTTAATTACTTTCTTGCATCAATTGCAGGGGATCCTCCAGGTCAGGCTTCTGGCATATTGATGGGAAGTAAAAGAAACCTTACACAAAATTAGCCTCCAGTGTGCTGGTTTCCCAGATATTCAAGAATGCTTGATCTCTGTTTCTCCCTTTCATAATTTCTCACTATTCAGGTGCAGTGGATTAACTGTGTATGCTAATGCTGAGCCGAGCAAGAGGGAAGGAAAAAATGAGTAATACAAAAGATTGTCTCATAGTTACTTTGCTAAAATGATTTTCTGCAAAAATAAAAATATCTGATCTAAATCAGTGTGCATCCTTTCTAAAGGTAGAATGTGACTTAATTAAATTTGTTTTATTGTGGAGGGCTGAATTTGCGATTGCTTGTCTGCAGTTTGGAATAGACAACTCGCCTCTTCTATTTAGTTTTTGTGTTCCTTGGGGTGAATGCATGCAATTGCTTACTCATAAAAGTGATTTGTTTCATAGAGATTCATTTTATACTGTTTGTGTAGTTTTATTTCACTAAATATAGAATAAATTTGGAGTCCAAGAAAAGCTTTTTGTACAAAAATAGTTTCAAAGTTCTAAGTGCAAAACCTGAAGACAAAGGATACAGCCGGAAAAGGCTGGGTGCTGATTTGTCTCTGGGAATACAGCGCCTCTGACACTGCTTGTCTCCATCCCTTTCCCTCCTTGGCCGCATTCAGTCCGATCAGCTTTTGCAGCAGTTCTATATGTTCTGCGGGCAAAAGGAGCATGTCAAGGCCTTGTCATCTCTGGTCAGTAGAGTAGTTTGTCAGGAGAGTTTTCAACTATAAAAGCATCAGTAACTCATCAGAATATTTGTTGTTTCTTTTTGACAAAAGAGGCAAGTGTCTGTCAAGAAAAATCTGGCATTTTCCTTGCCTTTCCCTGAGGTACTTGGAGTCCGCCTTCAATAGCCTTAGACTCCAGAAACGTTGTGTGCAAAATAGATGTATTGATTCCTGTAGAATCTTGTTATTTGTGACATGCAACAATATAAGTCAACATGACTTCGCCTATTTGTTACCATGTGTGAAACAGAATGTGCAGCTTTCATTAGTGAGGAGCACATTAAGAGCTTAGGTTTTAATGGAGGTCTCATTGGAAACCCACAGAAGCACAGTCCACACATAATAATTTGGCAGGAGACATCACATGCTTTGTTGTTCTCTCTATATATGGTTAACTATCAATGTATTGGTTGGATGTTTTAAAATTTTTCTAGAGCTAAAAAAATGCATACTCATGCTTATAAACAAACATATCAGTTGCTTAAGGGTTATAAGAAATTTAAATGCAAATAGCACTTTGTAATGATACCCCAGAGACTGACATTGTAGTCAGTTTCTTGGGAATGCATCATGGTAAACTTAGTTTTTGCTACTGGTTTCCTTAGTAACTGGAACAACATATTGTTCAGGACATAAAATAATATCCTGCTCAGCCACTGAGAATCTTGAACTAAAATGTAATTGATTTTACATGAGGTACAGGATTATCATGTCCTCCCCATTTCGATGAGGTATTACAGCTAAAATGAATGTGGTTGGAAATTTTTTTCAAACTAGCCATTTTGTTTCTGATCATCTCATTGTGAAAACATTAAAAATGCTAACTGTGGAATGTTCTACCTTTGAGAGGAACAGATTATTAAATAGAAATATACAGTTGATGTATAATTTCTCAGCATATAGGGATAATGTTGATTTTTCTTATCTTGCATTCAGAAAGCTGCATAATACTGCTATATAATAATGATGCTTGTTTTCTAAGACCTATATAGAATTCAGTAGTTATTATAAAGTATGCATATAGAAGAAAGCTTGAAATCCAGTGTAATTTTGCAGCCTGAAATCAGGAAAAAAGAGTCAGAAAATTCTATTTTAATTTAGTTTCTGCAGCTGGTCTCCTATACTGTGTTAGGCAGATTATTAGATCTCTAGTGTCTCAATATCCTTATCTATAAAATGGGAATAATAACACCTGCATCACAAGGGTATTATGTGGATAATTACTTGATGTGTGCAAAGAGCTTTGAAAATACAATATGCTAAATCTTATGATTGTTTTAAACCACATATATAGCAGTATATTATAGGCATAAAATTAGAGAGTGGTTTAATGAGCTTAGAAAATTGGAGGCCTCTGGTTTAGAAGAAGAGTGTCTGGAGACTCAGCAAAGCTCTGCCTATTTTACTGTTTCTGCAAATAGCATTTTCTCAAATGATATGGCAAGAGCAGAACTGTGGAGCAATTGGTTTTTGTTGATATCCTTCCTAGGTACTGTGTTCCCAAGGAAGTGATAGGTTATGCTGAGGTCACCTCTGCTCCAGTGAACTTTGTAGTTTTCCCCCACCATCCATTGGGAAATTGACTCCCCTTCCTAACTGCTCTGTGGGAGACTTGGCATGAAGATGGAGATTCCCAGATGGAACTGCTGCCTCCCATAATACCTTGTTAACTTCTTTGCCAGCAGAGGGTCAGTATCTCCTCACATCAGCCAGGGGTTGTTTTTCTATAAAATTGCAGCATGGCAAAGGAAACACCCTGGATATTAGTGCTGTTTTATTAATCCATTCACTCATTCACCAAATATTGAAGATCTACTACAAACTAGCTGATATTTTAGGCATGGTAGAGATTACAAAAGTAAATTAAAACATGGTGCCTGCCCCTTAGCTGTTTCCCAATAGAGCAGGGGGAGGTGCCATGTACAGATACACTGCAGAATAATGTGGAAAGTGTGGGTCTCATCAACACTGTACAAAGAGTTTTCATTGGTCCAAGAGTACCCTAGGTGATTAAGGATGGATTTTAGGAGCAATGGCATTTGAGCTGGTCTTTGTGGAAGAGAAAATATTTCAAAAGATAATGAGAAGAAAAAGAAATAGGGAGGCCATGGAAGACTAACACAGAAGTCCTATTTTGAAAGAGGGAAAATGGAATAAAAGTTTGTCAGAGCTCAAGCAGTCCAACTCAGTAGCAATATCAGGTATATGGAGAGAGTAGCAATAGATAGTTAGAAATATAACTCTCTGTACTAGGACTTCTTTTGGTTTGTAATAATATATTAATTTACTAATTGATTCATGTTAGTTCATCCCTCCTTCCTGAGTGTCCATTATAGATAGGTACTGTGTCTGACTTACCACATTATTGCTCATTCATTCAGTATCTGTTGAACAAAAGCAGGCTAGAGTTGGGTGGTGAAGGTACTTGGTCTCAAGCTAAGGCCCATGGATTTTCCCAGTGGGCAACAGAGAGTTGCAAAAAGCCTTTCTTCCTAGAAGTAAAAAACAGAAAGAGCATGCAGGGAGCAGTGTAGCCTGAAAGCAGGAAAACCTGTCAGGAAGCCATGCATTTGTCAAGGGGTGGATTATTGTGCTCTACACCAGGGTGGTGGTAACATGATAAAAAAGAGGTATGATCCTTCGGACATCCTTCAGTCATGACGCCAAGGGAGAGGCAGTGGCAGTGTGCTGCATTAGAACTGTAGAGGAAATTGGGTTGTCATGGGCAGGAACTGATTTCATGGAATATGTGAAGTTAAGTGAAGATAGGTTGAATCTGAGATATCCTTAGGGCATTCAGGTGGAGTTGTCTGAAAATAGCAGACTAAATCAAGAGAAAATTTAGAAATGGAGCTATGGTTTTCAATGTCATCGACATGGAGCTTAGGCTGAAATCATGAGATCACTGAGAGAGGGAGCCTGATGAGAGAACAGACGAGACTGACATTTAAGAGATGGAATAAGAAGCAGAACCAAATAAGGGAGGTCTGAAGTGTTTTTGTTTTTTCAGAGAGAATGGAAAGGAACCAGGCATAGAATTCAAAAGGCAGAGACTTTCAGAAAGAATAGGCTGATACCAAAAGTCCGAGTGGAGGAAGACTTAAAAAAAAAAAAAAAATACTCATTGCATTTGATTATTTAAAGTTCACTGTTGATATTTAAGGGTTTCATTTGAGCCCTTGGTATGGAAGTCTGACATTAAGAGATTAAGAAGTTAATAAATGAGTATTTGAAAAAGTGAGTGCAATAATTGTAAACCACTCCTTTCAGAGGTTAGCAGTGACACGTGTAGAAAAATAGGAAAATAATCTGAGAAAGCTGTCGGCAGAGAATACTGAGCGTTTATCACTGTTAGAGTTGCTACCTGAGATGTTCCACAATTGGATATCTATTTCCAATATGGAAATATATGGCTTCTCAGTCTGGCTGCATGGACTCCTCTAATAATAACTTCAAATTCATGATTTCTGTTTTTGGTAGATAAAAGCTCTTTCATAAACTCCCTGTTGTCCTTATTCAAGATAGAATAGTGTACAAAGAAATGACTCTGTAGCCAATGTCTGTGTTCTCACAATGATAAAGTAATTGTTCATAAAAATCTAGATAATAAGGCATCTAATGAATTAAATCTACCACTAAACTCTGAAAAATAAAAGATAACTTATTTTTCAGATGATTTGTTTTATAATTGAAAATTTCGTTTTGATCACATGTCAATATATGTTATATTTTTATATTGTTGGGTGATAGTTCTCTATGTGTCTTCTGTTTCTGCATGTCAAAATAACTGGTAGATTTGCTTTTGGCTTTGGGAGACAGAGATAGCATCTCTCTTTGGAGCAAAGGGCAAGCATATTTATTGACCATTTCCCTGGAACATTACTAATTGCTGTGCAAGTATTATTTAGCCTTCATCATGTTGCCCTGAGAGAATTAAGATCCCAGGACCAGCACAAAAATGGTCATGTTCTGACTGTTGCTATTGCCATGAGTAATAAATTGCATTTTGTCTCTAATCCAGGTGTCTTACTTCTTCCACCCAAACTCAAACTACAGCAGACCAACTTACCAGCATTCAAGTAGGACATATCTCAGACCCTTCCCAGTTTTTACACATATATTACTAATACTGATAATATTCAAAATAAATTTAAAAATATTGTACTATAATATTGAACAACTAACATGCCATATACAACATTGGGACTTTAAATTTTCTCATTTATTCAAAAAGGAATGTCTTTAAGAAACCAAGGATGGTGATCATCTGAACATTATTAAGTGAGGAACAAAACATATGGTCTTGCCTTGCAGAGTTGATGGTCTATATAATCCTCACAAGAGCCCTGTAAAGTGGAAATATCATGCTTTCAGAAAGGAGAAAATTGGAGGTCAGCAAGATTAGATAACTTATCTAAGGTCACGGGTTGGGATAGATTTGAAACCAAGTGGACTGAATTGGTCAGTGATTTTTCATCAATCACATAATACTTTACTTGAAATTTTATTTTCTTATTTGTCTTTGAATATATATATGCATATATTTACATATTTAAGCTTATAATTTTATAAGTCTTATATATGCCTGATACTAAGATCACAGCTAATAAAATTCTTTTAGAACTGAAATAGTAGACATTTTACTTAAAAAGTTAAAAGTTTAGTTTTTAGGCAAAATATAAATTTATTTTGAATGGTCCTGTTGAAATATTCTCTAAGCTGTCCCCTTCCAAAGTAGAAAGAATGTAGCCATGTTGCAATTAACTTAGAAGTTCAAACCATACTTCTTTTTTTTAACCCCTCTTTTCTTTCTTTTTTCCAATCGGCATCGAAAAGTCTGCATGTTACATTTTTAAAAATTAGTATTAATATTATGTTATAATGCAATAAATTCATATTTAGAAATAAAGCAAGTTGTTAAACAGCTTGATGGATAGAGTCAAACTGATGTTAGCTCTTCTTTTTGATCATCTGTATGAAACGAGTTTTCTGCTGTTAGTTTTTTGAGGTACTGCTGGAAAGCAAAAAGAGAGGTGATAGGGTTTAGTAAAAAGATCATAGGCTGTGAAGCAGAAGCCACGTATCCTACACTGTTGGCCCACCACCTACTCAACTTGTGATTTGGGCAAATTAGTCTTCTAGTCACTGGTGTTCTTTTCTGGAAATTTGAATAATATTAGTACCTATTGAAAAGGTTATTTTATGTCTTAATTGATTTAATGAACTCAATGCATTTAGCACAGTGCCTGTCACATAGTGTACAATAAATGTTAGCAGGATTTGTGACAACACAATGGGGACTCACTGAATAAATGTCTCTGTTAACTCCATAATTCTTTAAGTTATAATTTTGCAAAGTAATTTTGCTCTGAATCCTGAGCTGCAAAGCAGGGTCCCTTGATTTTTCTCACCATTTCTAAGTGTAGAGTAGGCATGTCTGTTCAATAATGATGATACCTGACTTATAAATGCAAATGTCAACCAGGTTCCACTGTGAGCATTTAAGCAAGGTGAGTGGGCTGAAAGAGAATAAGGAATCAAAAATTTTGTCTCCTATTCCCAGTTCCATTACTGACTTGCTAGGGCAGAATAAATAAATCACAAATAAATAAATAAACAAATCACTTAACCTTTCTTCCTTTCAGTTTCAGCACAATGAGAGTGATAAGTCTTTGCAATCATTGGCTGAAAGAAGCTGCAAGAGTGGCAAGTGTTATTAACTTCCCAGTGTTTCGGTCTTCCTTATGCATCCTCTGCATGTTTGCTTTTCATCTTGGGAATGAAATACTTCTTTAACATTGATACGTGGTAACTGCAGGAATTAGTGAACTTTGCCGGTTCCTCAGATAAAATCAGAGGACAAATAAGTCAGGTAGTTAATTATGTGAAAGAATAGATTAGGGGAAGGAAGGACAACTTGAACCAAAATCTCCTGATTGTTGTCTCAATTTCAGGATTACAATTCTGGAAGGTAAAAGGGAGAGTGGAGGTTATGTTATGGAGATCAGAGGACAGCAGTTCCTCTGTTTCCCTGTTCTGCTTTCCCTGTGCTCAGCCCAGACTCTTCAAAACTCTTGCATCCTTGTGCTCACACAGTGTGTGACCACTTCAATCAGATTCAAGCTGCTATGTTTTGTATTTTTGTAAGTAATCTCTGTTGCTTGATATATCCGAAAAACCTATTTTATTTCAAAAGCCATAGTCTCTGTGCATTAATTTCCTTCCTTATTTATTATTGTAAACGCCTCTTTGAAAGTGCAAACATACATTACTCTATATTTGTATACATGTATTTCCAATCTCTCTATATATTATATATCACTATATATATTATACACACACATATATTTTTGTTTGTAAGGGTGTTAGAGAGTAAGACAAACCCTTATTATTTTGTTATTATTCATTTCCTATTATTCTTATTCTCTTAATTATTTGAAAATGATGAACATTTGTAAATTTCTGGTAAATTATTGAAATACGTGACGCATTGCCGTTTTTTACTCCTGTTCATAAAGCGGACACAAAAGAGTTATGGTTTGTTGGCCAAATGAGATTTGCTACACTCCTCATAAATCTTTTATTTAATGCGTTTTTGTGGGAAATCAATATTACGTTGGTGTAAAATACAGATAAAATATAGTGCACAATACATTTTATAAAATCAGCTTTACTAGAAGTACTTTTATGATACATTTTAATATGTCACATTTTATATGAATTTGGGGCTATATTTTTATGTATATGTGAATGTGTCTTTTCCTTGAAATTTGCAAACTCCATCAAATTTTTTGTGTATACTGGTGTATAGATACAGATATGAATATAAATAAATATATACGTGTGTATATATGTGTGTGTATATATATGTATAAATATATGTATATATATATGTACTTTTTTTCTATAACATTTGCTGTACCTGAATTTTTGTCATGCAACAATTCTTTAAGGAAACACTATAAACACATCAATAAGTTACAAACCTAATAATACACATTCAGATACTGTCCTTGTATTAATATTCTTCAAAAGAAATAGTACTCATGAATTTGAATACTTTTATATAAATCATGCAAATATAATGATTAACAATCTGCTGTATTCACTATTCAGGACGTGAGATATAGTATTTTCCTAATTACATAGACCAGTGTGGGAGGATATGACTGCAAAAGAAGATTAAGCCATTTGTATTTATTCAGTGTTGCTTTATAGCATTAACTAGGAAACTCAGTCCTGCTATATTGAATGCTGAGGAATTTGATTACTAGAGCAACAGAATCTGCCAGTCTTGGCCTGAGACAGCAGAGTCAACTAATTGTCTATCAGCGGTGATTTAGCTGTATCATCCTTCAACAATCTTGCTATTGATGGGAGCATTTAAAATCTGATGAAAATTACTTTTTAATAATCAGGACTTGGAAAACCCACCTGGCAGATGCAGATGCATTCTTTCTATGTTTCCCCCATTCATCTTTAAAGGAAACAGGGGAAAATATGAAGTTTCCAAAACTTAAAATAGTTATTTTCTTTAGAAAATATTTTGAAATCAAATTTTACAAATATTTGTCAAGGAGAGTATTGAATTTAATTTCTGTAGTTGAACTTATGCTTTGCTTTTCCTTTTAATCTCAACAAACACTACAGATCTTATGTTTTCTGTGCTACTTTGTGGTTGAAGATGTGAGTTACTTATAATGGCAGAAGCTACTTTAATTGCAACTCCACTTCTCACTGTGTCTAGGTTCTGCTCTATAATGTTCTTTGGAGGTACTGCCATATAATATTAGATAAATAGGAGTTTATGTAATATATTATGTAAATTTAAATATGCTAATTCAGATGTGTTTTTAAAAGGTGGTTTGTGTGGCAGAGATTCTACTAATTATGACAAATCCAATTCATGCCCCCCAATAATAGTGTATTTTATTATCTGTTCAAGAAGAAGAAAAATATTTCACAGGAGATAATTAAGACATTCCAAAATAGCAATGAGTAAGGGTATGTGGGTGAGCTGAGTGCAAAATTAGTCACCCCCCAGTTGCCAGGTTTGATGAAGTAGATATTTAATCATTTGGGACACTTACACTCATTCAGCACTCATGTGAGCTTTGCAGAGTTTCCCTAAGATTAGTATGGCATTTCTGTAAGTTGACAGTTCAATGCACAGAAGGAGTCACTTAAATGGTCCTCCATTTTTCCCTGAAGCAAAATTTGCAGTGAGCATATGTAACAGTCTGTACTCCTGTGTGAATACCAATTGGTGTCATTAGGTGCCTGGAGTCTTGGATTGCATTTTTGAAGCGTGATTTTCAGCTGGAGCAGATTCATACATACCAGTGTCAGATCTTCGCTGGAGGTTTCATAGTACAATATTGTCTAAGTGATTGGTTTTGTTCTGGGAAATTCCTAGTATACTCACCTAGGTGGGGAAAGGGATGATACTGAAGGTTTCCTGTGTTTTCTTCCCTGGACTGGACGTCTGAAAATCTCTTGTAAATAGGAATGAGGATCAGTGAAACAGCAGTGCAAAAAAGGAGACTGATTATAGAAAAAAAAAGCAGATTCTATGATTTTAGTCAAATATTCACAGGACTAGCCAGAAAGAAGTCTTCCCAGTAACTGGATCAGGCACTAATGTACCCCCAAGCTTGTAAAGGTTTCTGTTTCCATAACACATTATTGAATAATATGTTTGTGCATGCTACACCTTGAAAAGAACATAGGTTTCAAGGTTAAGGTCTGGGTCTCAGTCTCCAACATATTACTTTGTAGATATGAAACTTAGGCATGTCACTTTTCTTATTTTAATCTCCATTTTTCTTATTTTTATCTGCAAATACATGCAGTAATAAACACATAAAGTGGTATCTAAGTATAAGTGATCAGAATTAATATGTAATCACCTATTTCCTGAGAAGTCTCATTAGTGTTTTTTCCCCAATACATTTTAATTACTTCTATAATTTCCCATATACTCTTAACAGTGAACTATAAAAAGTACAGGTTAATTTTTGATCAAGCAACTTCTTTAGTATGTGAAAAACATAAATGAAGAGACTTTAGAATTTGGGACATTAAAGAATTTTTTTAGTTAATGAAAATGTATTAGCTTAATTACATATCTTAAAACAGACCAGGGAAGAACCCATCCTTAGTCTTTCATGGAGAATACCTACTTTAGATTATCAGAGACCCCAGTGGATATTATTAAAAAAAATGTTTAGGATCCAGAGGGCATTCTTCCCTCAGATTACAAAATTTGTTTTTTAAAACAGATGAAATTGCATTTTCCAGTCATCCTTAGATCAAATAAAGTTATCATATGTAATGAAAAACTCTTTTAAGTTGTCAGCTTATTGGCAGTTGTCAAATTTACTGTCAGTCATCTAGTCAATTCAGAGCAGAATGATCCTTATCCATTTCAATATCTTGCTTAAAATTCTATTGTGTATTAAAGAAGATCAATGAAATTGATGCATTATGTAAGTGATATTTGCCTTGTTTTAATATTTGTGTGTGTGTGTGTATACCTGTGTGTGTGTGTGTGTCAAATACTGAATTTCTCAAATTTTGTGTCCAACATCTCTTTCCATGCCATCTTCTCATGGTTAAATACATATTTTGAAAATCCTTCAGAATTCTGCTTCTGACTTTTCATGCCTTTTTTATGAATTATATATTGACCAAGCTTCTCTCTGAAACATTCGAAATTGAATGTGACGAGAGAATTTAATGTAAGATTTACAATTTTCCATTAGAGACTATAATATAGCAAAAAATGTTTTCAAGAATTATTTGATTTTTAAATTTAAGGCAACTCAAGCTATTTTGAGGAAAAATATTTTTTCATTATCATTTTCATTATGAATACTAAATAATCATGGCCATGTAAATATTAAACTGGTATTAAATCTAACTGTTGTTTACAAACAAACGAGTTTTTGAAGGTGTTAGGATTGCTATGTCTTAAATATGTGCATGAGAAAAAAATTTGACAAATAAAATGTTAATTATGAAACTTGGTTGTAATAGATACAAGTTAATTATTATGACATGAATTGGATATCAGCAGGAGCTGGGATAATTGATGTCAGATGAATGTGGAAACTCCCTAGGATGAGCTCAATCCCAAATGAAGTGATTGGAAATATATAAAAGCTATTGTGATGTGCATACTAGTCCCCTGATGAAAGCCGATTAATTCCAAAGTTGACATTAAGTCAGTGGGGGGAAAAATCTATAAAGATCTCTTTACAAAAGTTTGAACAGAAACAGGCTATTTTCTATCCTTAAGGTATGAAAAATGTCATTTGTTTGGGTGGATATTTTGCCACTATTCATTAAAGGGTCCATTGAGTCTTACATTCTCTACCTTCCTCCTCCTGTAATTGTTTCATATCCCATGATAGAAAGTATAATTTGTTGTGTGTGTGTGTTTTTTTTTTTATTCTCTTCATATGAAAGTAGAAGTACATGGGTTTTAGATTCTTTTGTTTCATTACATGCCAAATTAGCAGAACTTCCACATGCCTGGTTTTGCTATTTCATTAATTCTGCAAATAACAGTGGGTAGACGAATGGGGTACCAAAATGCAGGGCAAAGCCACATCTATCTCTTGCTTCTGTTTTCAACATTTAAGTCATTAGTTGTAGAAGGAAAAATCTCCATCAAATAAAACAGGAAATTTTTAGCTTTTTATTTATCTAATCCTATTTACAAAATCTTTATTGGTTCACTGTCACAGTTTTTGTTACCATATTATAGTCTCAACAGACAAATGGGCAAAGGTATGTCCAGATACAGATACACATGTACACACACACACACACACACACAGGTCACAAACTCTCTAATAATTACTTTATGTTCATACACTCAGAATTAAGGGATCCAGTTGTATCAAAAAATGGACTTTCTATTCTTCAATTTAACATGGGTATTACATGTGTTTTTTCATGTAGACATGCTAGTCCCTTCAATATTGATTTGGAAATACTTCAGAAAGAATGTCAGACAGTTCAAGTAATAATCAGAATTGAAAAACTTGTATCCAATAGACATCTTTCTCATAGAATATGAAAGTCAACAACCAAAAAAAAAAAGTGTTTATCATGATTCCAGTTCATTCTAATATCTCCCAGGATTATCTTCAATGTCTTCGGTCTGTCAATTTACAACACTCAAATGAACTTATGAGTTTGCCTTTCATTTCCACACTGTTTCACCTTTGCAGAGAAGGCAGTGCCCCTGCTTAAGACAGTGTCTGGAAACTCGGCTGACTGATTTTGTTGACTGTTCGCTTTTTCTCATGGTTCTCTTGCTTACATCTCAAATCCTATTACAACCACAGGAGACTGTCCAGTATATTTTAGCAGTTCTGTTTTTAATGATATTTGATATCATTAAAGCTCTGATAGACAATAATAAAAGGCAAAATTTAGTTGTTCACAGACTTTGCAGTAGTGGTTTGTTATAAAAGAAGTCGATCTGCAGTGTCTGCAAGTACTTTCACCATGACCCTACTCTTTTCTAAACAATAAAACATACATATTTATTCATACATCTATAGATAATCAAGTCATCTTATGTTTTTACTCATTTTCCTGCACTGCCAAAAAGATTCCATGATATTCTTTTATCCTTAACTCATGACCATGTACTTTAAGACCTTCCTGGCTTCACATCTTCACTTCCTTTTTAGGAAAAAAATAAATATTTTGTTGAAATATTTGCTGGGAACTCCCCATTAAAAATGCCTTACATTGCCTGCCAGTTAGTCTTCAAAATAACTGTGGCTGCCTTTTTAGAGAAACCTTTTTTTTTTGTCATGTATTGTGTTAACTTGTGTGTTCACATTATAGGTATTTGAATTATAAATTTTAAAAATTTCACTGCATAAGTAATGGAATATTATTAAACAAATTCACTTAAATAGAATCTGGCTCATTTCAATACATGATAAACTCATCACTTGTCTGATCTATTTGGTAGAATGAAGTGTTATCCATAAGGAATTTTTCCAGATAACAAAGGTGATATTCACATCATCATTTCCAGTATTCAAATTTTTATTCAAATGCTCTTAAAAGGATGGTATGTTCCCACACTATAACAAAATATGGTCAGTGTGATTTAACATTTTCTGAATGACTTGAGGGTTTCCATTATGAAAATCAATTGTTCTGTTCTATATTTTACTTAGGACTTCTGACCTGTGTGCCCTCATATTAAATGACCACAGTTGAGGTTTTATTCATCTTGTAAAATATTGATATTGTTATTGCTCCATGTCAGCTATCAATTTTCACTTTGTTAACTTCACTACAACTTAAAAAAGAACACAGATGTTCAGGACAAATTAGCACCCAAGACCATGTTGGAAATCACAGTTTGGGAAAACTTTGAGTCCATTACTTATTATCCTTCTTTCATCAACTTTAAAAATATTTATTCATTTTCTTCTGCCTTTGTTCTATTCAAGGAGATATGATATAGAAGAAAGAAGAGAGAAAACTGTGATTGCACATGAATTGTGCTGAGCAACAGTGAAAAACGGGTTCTCTCTAGGGATGGTGGGGGAAGCAGCAAAGAGCAGCTAAAGGACCTGGTCCCACACTTAATTGTCAATAGCAGAAAAACTTGAAAGTGAATGTGTTCTGGAAACTTGGAAACCACCCCCATTATGGTGGTCTCTTCTCATAGAAAGTAAAAGGCCCTTGAGGACAAAGCTTTGGTTTTGCACAACCTATTAGATATTTGTGGGCTGACTGGGTGGCTGACTCTCAGATGGCAGAAGTAAAGGAGAAACAGAGAAACAGAGAAAGGCAGATTGGCAAACTTTCTGTTGGCAAGAATGAATACTTAGTTTCTCATTCCTCCACAAGTTACTAAAAGTCCTAAAATGGTTTAAATAAACACACTTTCTGACTTTCAATGGAGAAGTGAGAACATCAAGGTCACTTTCTCCATTTGAAGGGAGGGGAAAAAAAAAAAACCTATATAAAATATGGATAGTGTCAATCAAAGCTGGTTTTTCTGTATATGCTATGGTAATATGAGCCATATGCTCTATTGCTTTTTTTCTTTTTAAGCACAACTGAATCTGGTAGTTTGGCAGTATTTTTTTCCTCCATCCCCCACCCCCCTCCCGTTTTAACAAAGACAGAGTCTTCAAACTCTTTTCATGGCAAGGCTGGAAATCCTGCCAGGTAAAAAAAAAAAATTAAAAAAAAATGTTATTGAAAACCTTTCTCCCCTTATAGGCCCATTTTGACAGGAAATCTTTGAGAGGCAGCAGCAATGAAGTGCCCAGAGATTTCATCTGTCTTCTTTTGCTTCAGGAAATGCTGAGCACAAGGCTCCCTATTAGGCAAATAGAAGGAGTACCAAATCCCCTTAACAATCATCTTCGGCCGACTCCTGGGTTGACAGCTCTCTGTGTCCTAGACTGTCAGACAGGCCCTGGAACTGAGGATTATATTACTGGGACCACTGTAAAAGTTTCTGACAGTACTTTACAAAAAATTTTATATTGCCTCTGTTTGCAGATTATCTGGCTCTATAAATTTTGCATGGGCTAATCAAAATAAGATCTACTACACTAGGAAGGCATTAATTTGCAGTACTTTTGCTTTTCTTCTCTGTGGTTTTGACATAAAATTCCTGTCTGGGTGTTTTTCCCCTGTCATTCTGTGTGATTGCTTAAATTTCAGCAATCACTAGTAGCTATATTACAATATCCAATAGTATGACAATGTTGTTTTGTTTTTTCATTTTTTTCTTTGACAGATGCCAAATCTAAATTTCAAATAATCCTTTCATAAACCTAAATGCCAACTTGTAGCAATACTACAGAAGTCTAAGCAGATGCACTTTAAAAATAATTAGGATTGGGTAAAATGGGTTAAGTTTGCAGTGAAAGTTAAAAAAAAAATCTTTCATAATTTTAGGCAGGCATACTTGAGTTAATTTATATTTGTTTTTGACTTTTCTGTTATTTCGGAGTTATATTTAACCACCACTTTGGTGACACCCTGCAAAAAATAACAAAAAGGCTGAATTTAGAAGTGTAATTCAATTTGTGAATAATTTTAACAAAAATTTGATAGAAAATGGAATATATGTGTATCATATGGTATGTGTGAATTGATCATTCTGTAGATCTAAACATAGATTAAGTAACAGCGTATGTCCCATGAACTAGAAAGAAGGGGAAGGAGCATATATTTTTACAACATTCCCAAAAGTAAATTAGATAGCAATAATAGAATTTTTGACATATCTGTGATGAGAAAACAAATTATAAGAGGGATGATTGCAGTTTTTGCTGGTAGATTTCATATAATTCATATCATCTAGGCTTACATTTGGGCAATTAACATTGAAGAGCAATAATCAGAACAATAGATGCAGAGGGATTAGTAAGTGCAGAACTCTGAAGGCGAGCCACGCAAAGAACATCCTAAGTGACTTCCCAAACGCTAGCCCTGTCTTCTTCAAGCCTAGCCAACAAACAGCTCCCCTGTACTGATGTTCTGAAAAGGCAAAATATACTGAGTCACTCTTCATTGTGAAAAGCCTGTAAGAATTGCTGAGACAAGAAACTCATGTCCAAATTCCTCATGATTGTAGCTCTCCTTTATCTGGCCCCTGCCCCTCTTTCTAGGGTTATCAACTTTACAAATATTTTCCATTTTCATGGTTTATTTACTAGAGTTTGCCAAATGCCTTCTGTGATCAACAACCCGAACATGTTGTCATTGATTGAACTGGATGCAGTGGTGCACACCTGTAATCCCAGTGTCTTGGGAGGCTGATTCAGGAGGGCCACGAGTTCAAAGCCAGCCTCAGCAAAGCAAGGCACTAAATAACTCAGACCCTGTCTCTAAATAAAGTACAAAATAAGGCTGGGCATGTGGCTCAGTGGTTGAGCACCCCTGAGTTCAATCCCTAGTACCCGCCCTCTGCCAAAAAAAGATTAATTGGTTGATGTAAATAAGTTGCGAGTGCAATGCATAGTTCTGTTGCCTTTTCAGCATTCACATTTCCATCCCTCCTTCCTTATAGACTCATGTGTTCAGGTACCCTCCTCCCAACAGCCCTTGTGATACAGTGAAAGCCAACTCCTCTCTGGCTGGGAAGCAGACTTTCTGTCTCAGCAAATCAGAGCAGTGCTGCCTGTCTTAGTTTAGGAGTCCACCTATGCTGTGTGATACGGGTCTTGGGCTAATAAAATTGGAAAGGGAGATTTTGGTGAGATTTTCCTTCCCGTACTTTTTAAGGATTGACAGACTCTCTGCTTTTCCTAGTAACCCTAATTCTGATCCTAAATTTATTTCCAAAACTGTGCTTGAGTCAGAGAGAACAGAACATTCTACAGTATAGGATAATAAATATTAGATGTCATTTAAAAAAAGTAAGCCCATACTTTAAAAAATATATTTCATATCATTTTGAATATACTAAATCACTAAAGAACTTTCAAAAATATAAAGTGTTCATAAAACAAAGAAATGATAAATGTCTGAGATATCAGATGTGGCAGTTGCTCTGATCTGATCATTGCACATTATATGCATGTACTGTAACCCATACATATAATTACCATTTGCCAGTTAAAAATAAAAACATATTTAAAATATTGCATGTAGAATATCTGAAAGATATAGAATTGTCAACTGTAATTAAGGTTAATAAATGCCCTTTCACAAATAGAACAGAATAAAATTATACATTTTCAGCATAATTATAAGGTACTAGCAGTGGACATACAGTTCAAGAAGGTGAGTTGAATGCAGTATGAGCATGGTTTCTTTTCATTTACCCACCTCTTTGTTAAAGAGCTACTGAAGAAATTTTAAAGGTAGTATCACACCACAGAAGTATAAGATGAATATAAGTAACTGATATAAATTTCCAGTATATTAAAGGAAGGCAGGAGGCCACTGGGAGCTAATGGCTAAAGAAGTGCAGTGGAAACTTGTATGCACTGATGGAGCTGCAGAAGAGTGTAGACTTGCTGCCCAGCAGAACCCAGAGCTCCAGTGAACTTTCCAACACAGAGATGTACAAACAAAACCAACTGATATTCATTACATTAACCCTAAAATTTAATTATCCTATTGAGGGGCTTCATCTGTGGTGAGGCACAAAAAGTTTTCTAAACTACCAAACCACCCCCAAAAATGAACTTTATTAATATAACACAGGATAGAAAGGAGTGTACTGCTAGTTCTACTTCCAAAGCATACTTTTCATCTCTTCACTATCCTCTCTTTCTGGAATTCATCACCATTTTCCATTTTGTCTGATAAAATAACCCACCAATTTTTCCTTCCTGCTTGCACCCTCACCCCACTTCATGTGCTCCCTTATCTGCAACATTATATTGACAGACGTGAATTTTTTTACAGGTGAGATTTTGCAACAGCCTCTGCATATCTGGTTTTGAATCACAGGCCTCATTTCTGCAGCATCACTGTAGATTTCATGAAGCTCCTACTGATACATAATTCTTGAATGTCACTTGTAAATCACGCATTATCAGCATCTTCATGTGGTTCAGACATTGCTAAATTTTTTAAAAAGTTTATTTTAAAATAATTTCAAGCTTCCAGAAAGTTGCAAAACAATAAAGCAAATCTCCACATACTTATCACCGGGAGATCCCATTTGTCCTTCACCACTGTCCCCACTGTTATTCTTAATGGCAAAAGCCATCACATCTGGTTGTCTCTTTAGGCTTTTGGTCTGGAGCAGGGCCTTAGTCTTTCATTTTTGTGACCTTCATGCTTTTGAAGTTTATAGGGCAACAATTTTGTAGAATGTTCTTCAGTTAGATTTGTCTGATATTTCATCAGGATTAGACTCTGCTTAACATTTTTTAGGGAAGGCATAGCACAGAAGTAACACTCTGGTCACTTGCATTCTTTCTAGTAGAATGCCATTTTGATTTGTGGCTTAAATTTTGATCACTAAAGTGAAAACCAGAATTCTCCATTGCAAAGGTTACTTTTTTTCTAGATTAATATCCCTTTTCTCATTCTACTTCCATCCAACATTTTAGTGTTTGTTAATGATTCTTGTTTGAATTAGTGCTATGATGATTGTAAAATGATGAGTTTTTCCCTCATTTTATTGCTCATTCCTATACATCTATTGGTTGGCATTACTGAAAGAACAGCCTTTTCTTCTCTTCTCATTCTCCACATGGAGACGTGGGTGCTGTTTCATTATGTGAATTCCTATCCATTACTATCAGTTTTTATTTTGATACTTGAACTTCTTTGACTTGAGCAATAGAAACCCATTCAAGCAGGTTTCTTTTGTTCCTTTAATTTATCCTCAAAAAACTTCCATTCTTGGAAATTGTATTACTTATTTACATAGATAAAAATTATATTTTCCCAAATCCAGCTCTGGAATTTGCCATTTATCTAAGAGCCCTGCTTCATTGTGGTGAAGAGCTGTATTTAAAAGTCCAAATCTGGGTGCTGGGAGAGCTCATTGCTATGTTTAGAGCCTCTTATTCACAGAACTGGGAATATGTTTATATGAATCTGTATACATACCTACACGAACATATTTATACAAATACACCTACCTTTTTATCTGTTTTCATTGATCTACCTATCAAACTATGAGTTTACACTAGTAGTTCCGATTTCAGCGTAACTCCACAGGATTTCTTCTAGTTCTTTCTATTTGTAATCTTTTCCTCTTCAGTAAGAAATCTACTCCCATTCTTCCTAATGTATTAGTTTGTTTAATTCACTAAATGTAGCTGATCACTGGGTTTGCCACACTACCCTTGCTCTACCACATGAATTCTTATAAGCTGATATTAATGAAAATTTCTGCAATGTTCCTGGTGTCATGTTCTAACATGACATAACTTGTGAAAGTATCATTTCAAATCAATGTCAGACTTTCCTGACCTCCTCCCTCCAAATACCATCTTCCTACAAACCATCACTACTCTTAACAGTATCTTCTAGCACAGGAAAAAAAAAGAAAAAGAAGGCAGACAGGTTCTAGTGTGTGCCTATGCCCCCTAAGTTCCTATATTAAATCCCTTTCTCCTTGATATACTTAGAGCAGTTTTTCCTTTCCTTAACCAAAACTGATCATACTTAGGTACATAAATATCAATGCCAAAAAATTCTAATAAATTTTAATTCTATTTACCAAATAATTAAAACAGCATATGAAAGTCAAAATTATATAAAATAAGTGCCTAAATGAAAGGAAAATCGTGACTAAACTTTTAATCTGAATATTGAAAAATACATGAAATTTTAAAAAGTTGAACAAAATATTTGAATAACTTTGATTATAATTACTGCTACTACAAACCTAGATGTACAGAGCACTTTGCTATGAATTCATAAATATGTATTTTTCATTTGCTGTACTGACTTTTGTCTTACAAAACTGATTCCAGGTCATTTTATGTAAAAAAAAAAAAAAAAAAAGTCGGAGTATTTCAAGATATATGAAAGATATCAATTGGTAGTAAATATCAGGCAACCAATATTAGATTATTATCTTACTGAATAACTTTTTTCTTTGAAGGAAGCTTTTTATTTTCAGAGACTAGAAGTTTGTGCAAGAAAAGGAAAGTGACTACACTAAAGAGCTTATTCATTATCTACATGTCAAAGCAGAATTTAACCAGCTTGGGGCACAAGCTATAGCTCCTGTGAAAGAAACCCTTTTTCTCATCCTGCACTTAATAGCTGTGCATCGTGTGTCACATGACAGGTGAAAAATTTAGCCTAAGGGGGAAAAAAAAAACAAACTTCTGCTTTGAAATATTTCTGCAAAGTTAAGTTTGCCCATCTGAAATATTTGCTTCCAAGGGAAGTCCCTGGCACTGTCTATATAATTTTCTCCTGGTTTTAAAATCTTAGGGAATTTAAAATGATGAAATTACAAAGGAAATTTTTGCATTGAGATTGATAAGAATTTGAAAATAATGGTGTTTCATTCCTTATAAGTCATAAAAATGAATAAAAATATCAGAAAAAGTACTTCTCAATCCTAGTTTGTGTATAAATCAAGAATTTAAAAGTGTACCGTCTATCTTATTTGCATATTTAAATTTGTTGTGTTAGATCACATGTTAAATCCTACCATGAACACAAGAAAAATAAATTTAAATAAAAGGGTTTTCAGCTGGTATAATTCTGAACATTGAGGTGGTATAGGAAGAAAATGAATAGACTGAGGAATTCTCAGTTATTTAATTCAATTCAGTAGATATTCGTGATCTATTTTAGGCACAAAAATAGTTATAAAATGAATTTGAATGTAACATGGTTTGGAGCCACAAAATATCTTTGGTCAGTTATTGGAGAAATGAGAGTAGGGAATTTGCATAAATTGGTGCAACACATTCTATCAGCTTTTATAAGCAACACATATTTTCTCTCAGTGGCAAGAAAATTTTATTTCCTTTCTCATTGTATCTCTGTCTTGAAACTTACATTAGTAACTTATTAGATGGAACATACATGGTCACTGTAAAATAGTTTCAGGGAATAAAAATCTTTTAGTTTTTTCTATTTTTTTCTATTTGTAACTAGAACTATTTTAGTTTCTTATGCTGTTTTATGTGTTTTTCCTTAGTGTTGACATTGGCTATGGTCTGAATGCCCCCCCCCATATTCATGTGTTGAAACCTAATCCCCACTGTGGCGGTGTCAAAACATGAGGGCTTTGGGGAAATGATTTAGTCATGAGCGTGGAGCCCCTGTGAATTAATTAATGCCTCTACGGAAGATTTCAGAGGGACTCTGTCTTCCTTGCTCTTATACTCTCCTACCACTTGAAGATACCATGCAATCCCCTCTGGAGGATACAGCAATAAGGTGCCATCTTTGAAACAGAGAGCACACCTACCATGACACCCAACCAGCCGGTGCCTTCATCTTGGACTTCCCAGCCTCCAGAACTGTAAGAAATACATTTCTGTGGTTTTTAAAGTACTAAGTCAGTGTTATTTTGCTAGAGCAGTCCAAAAGGACTAAGGCAATATTCTAACATGGCAAGAGATAGTATATTAGAGTATCACATCCCAAATGGTGCTCAAAGGTGAATGTAGTTGTTGCTGGGAAGAAAAGAAAAAATCCACAGTCAGCAAGTTTGGGAAATGCTGGGTAATTAAACTAGATTCTTTCCTGTAGAACTTACATAAAAATTTCCAGGAGGGGACTATAATATGCAGGGACACAATTTGAGAAACTCTATGGTACTGAAAACTGGCAGAAACAGCCTGCAAAACAACCTAAAGTCAAAATGCATTTAACTGCTTTGATTTCCTGTACTCTTTTTAAACATCTAACTCAAATGTTGCTTGTAGCTTAGCCAGTATCAATCCCTGTTTTCTGTTGCCACATTTAAACACTGGAAACAAATGCATCAAAATGCTTGGTATTTTTTTTATCCCTTACAGATGTCCTTGCTCCCTGGTAAAGAAACCATTGGAATGTTGCCATTTTAATTAGGCTTAGCTACAAAAAAGCCTTAATCTGCCATTGAGATGTATATTTGCCTGTTTTATTAAAGCTTAGAGGAGGGAGAAAGGTGGTTTTCCATTTATAGAAATTATGTAATAATACAGATAAACTTCTTCCAAGATAATTCTACAACTTAGAGTGAATTTGAAATATAATTGATGATTTTGAAGCTGGTGCCAAAATAAAGCAGAGTCTTATTTTATGTTATTTTTAATAAGCAGATTTTTTTTCTGTCATTATTAAAGCAATTATTTCTTGGAACAGTCTCAGGCAGTATAATTATCATGTTAAAAGAGTCTCCCAGTCATATACCAGATATTGTATTTGTAGTTTTTTTTTAATTGGTGAATCTCAATTATATAGAATTATGGGTTTCATTGTAGCATATTCACATATACATAACAACATAATTTGATCGATTTCATTCCCCATTATCCCCCACAAGGTTACCTACCTTCCTTTCTCCAATCTTTCCCACTGCTCTAAGGGTCTAAAACATAATAATTTTTTCTCTGTGTCTTTTGCTCAAAATTATAATCTGTAGTTCCATTCATTTTCTTGCAAATGACATAACCAACCATTCTTGGTTTTGGCTAAATACAACTCCATTTTATATATATAAGTGATATGTGTGTGTGTGTATGTGTGTGTGTGTGTGTGTGTGTGTGTGTGTGTGTGTGTATTCTGTAAATCATTCATCTGTTGATGAACTCTAGGCTGATTCCATAACTTGAGTATTGTGAATTGTGCTGTGATAAACATAGGTATGCATGTATCTATAAAGTATGTTGATTTTTAATTCTTTTGAATAAATACCATGGAGTGGTACAGCTGTATCATGTAGAGTTTCATTTTTAGATTCCTGAAGAATCTTCATACTGATTTCCATAGTGGCTATATTAATTTATGTTCCCACCAACAGTGTGTAAGTGTTCCTTTTCCCCTATATCCTCACCAGCAGCATTTATTACTATTTGTATTATTGATGTTACCATTCTAACTGGAGTGGGATGGAATCTCAGAATCAGGATAGCTTTGATTATTTCCCTGATGGCTGAAGAGGAACATTTTCTCATAGAGTGTTGGCCATTTGTCTTCTCCTTTCAGAAGTATCTGATCGGTTCATTTGCACATTTATTGACTGGGTTATTTGCTTTTTTGAATGTTGAACTATTTGAGTTCTACATATATATTGGTAGCTGGCAAAAAATTTCTCCTATTCTGTCAGTTATTCCTTCATTCTAAATTTTTCCTTGACTGTGTAGAAGATTTTTAATTTGATGCCATCTCATTTCTTGATGCTTTTTGTTATTTCCTGAGCTATAGGGATCCTATGCAGGAAGTCTTTGCCTGTACCTATATGTTGAAGTGCTTTCCCTACTCTTTTCTTCTAATAGTTGCCAAGCATCTTAAAGTTATATCCTTGATTCTTTTTTTTTGGGGGGGTGGGTACCAGGGATTGAACTCAGGGGCACTTGACTACTGAGCCACATCCCCAGCCCTATTGTATTTTATGTAGAGATAGGGTCTCAATGATTTGCTTAGTGCCTCCCTTTTGCTGAGGCTGGCTTTGAACTTGTGATCCTTCTGCCTGAGCCTCCTAAATTGCTGGGATTACAGGTATGTGCCACCATGCCTGACTTCCTTGATTCATTTTGAGATGACTCTTGTGCAATGTAAGAGATAGAGATCTAGCTTTGTATTTCTATATAGGGACACCCAGATTTCCCAGCATCATTTGTTAAAAAAGCTGACTTTTCTCCACTGTATGTTTGGGGTCTTTGTCAAGAATCAGATGGCTGTGGCTGTGTTAATTTGTTTCTGTCTTCTGTTCTGTTCCTTTCATTTATGTGTGAGTTTTTATGCCAGCACCATGATGTTTTTGTTACTAAGTACCATTCAAAATCAGATGTGATGCCTTCAGCATTGCTTTATTTGTTCAGGCTATTCTAGGTCTTTTGTTATTTCAAATGAATCTTAGAATTGTTTTTTCTTGTTCTGCGAAGAATATTGTTGGCATTTAAATGGGAATTGCATCAAATGTGTGGATTTCTTTTGGTAATATAAACATATCAACCATATTAATTCTGCCTATCCAAGAACATGGGAGATCCTCCCATTTTCTAATCTTTTCTTCTATTTCTTTCTACAGTGTTCTACAATGTTCATTGCAGAGGTCTTTTATTGCCTTGGTTGGGTTTATTCCTGGGTATTTTATTCTTTTTGAGACTATTGTGAATGGGTTTGTTTTCCTAATTTTTTTTCCCAGAAAGATTCATTATTGGTGTACAAATTTTTTTTTTATATGTCAACTTTGCGTCCTGTTATGTTGCTGAATCTGTTTATCAACTTTAGAAGTTTTTTGGTTGAAGAGTCTTCTAAGTACAGGATCATGTCATCTAATGTATGACATAGAAATAATTGAACTTTCCTTTTTGTTATTTGTAATTTTTTTTATTCCCCTCTCTTATTTAATTGCTGTAGCTGAAATTTCAAGCACTATATGTAATAGGAGTGGTGAGAATAGATTTGTCTGGTTCCTGATGTTAGGGGAAATGCTTTATCCCCATTCTGTATGATGTTGGCTTTGAGTTTATCACATATAGCTTTCTAATATTATGGTTAAGTCCTTCAATTCCTTATTTCTTCAAGGTTTTTATCAAGAAAATATGTTGAATTTTGTCAAAGACTTTTTCTACATTAAGATGATCATGTAATTTTTGCTTATGTTTATATTTATGTGATATATTACATCTTTTGATATAAATATGTTGAACTAACCTTGCATCTCTGGGGTACACCAACTTGACCATGGTAGATGATCTTTTTAATGTTTTGTTGTATTTAAATTGTTATTACTTTCCTGAGGATTTTTGCATCATTTTTATTAATGATATTGTCTATATTTTTTTTATTTCTTGAAATGTCCTTGTCTGGTTTTAGTACCAGGGTGATACTGATTTTGTAGAATGAGTATGGAAACCTTCCCTCTCTTACAATTTCATGGAATCATTTAAGAAGTATTGGTATTATTTTTTCTTTGAAGATCTGATAAAATTCTTTTGTGAATATATAAATCTTGTTTATTTTTTCAAATAACTCTTTGTTTCATTGATACTTTGAATTCTTTTAGTTTCTTATTTCACTAATTTCAGCTCTAACCTGTACTATTTCTTTACTTCTACTAGTTTTAGGGTGGGTTTGTTTTTCTAAGATCTTAAAATGCATATATATGTATGTATATGTATATACATATATATGTATTTTAGATCTCTCTGTTTTGTAATATAGGCACTCATAGATATAAACTTGCCTCTTAGAACTGTCTTTACTGTATCCTAGAGATTCTGGTATGCTGTGCTCCATATCCATTTAATTCTAAAAAATTTAAATTTCCCCCTTAATTTCTCCAATGACCCACTCATCATTCAAAAGTGCATTGTTCATCCTATGTATATATATATGACATCTACCAGCTACCTTTTTTGCGGGGGAGGGTACTCGGATTGAACTCAGGGGCACTTGACCACTGAGTCACATCCCCAGCTCTATTCTGTGTCTTATTTAAAGACAGAGTCTCACTGAGTTGCTTAGTGCCTCACTTTTGCTGAGACTGACTTTGAACTTGCTATTCTCCTGCCTCAGTCTGTTGGGCTGATGGGATTATACCAGCTATTTTTCATTAGAGCAAATAGCACCAGCTCCTAATTAAGGAGTCATGACATTGAGAAAATGGCTTTTATAAGAGTGTTCATAACCTACTATAATAATGTACCTTTGATTTTATTTTAAGTAAATGAGTGTGAGAATTTTCAAACTTATTTATACCTTTTCCTTATATGATTCCTTAAGAATAAATATTGAATATTTTGAAGGTTCACTCAGAATCATTCTAATATTATGAATTTTTTTTGCTATTATACTGTTTTCGTATAATAAGAATTTAATAGTAATAGGACATGAAAAGGAGGCCTGTGACACACAAGGAGACATCAGATATTTGAAGTAAACCTAAGGTTTTATTTTGCATCATGAACAACCATGTTAATATTTAGCTTATGTTTTATAAAATATTGGGTTTAAGAATTAATAAATGAATTAATGTCTTAGAGGTAGCATGCAATAGAGCTAGACTTCAGTAATTAAGTTCCTCCTCCCTACCACAGGTAGTGTCCTTGGAAAAGCTCCAAACTTCTCTGTACCTTGGGTTCCTCATCTGCAAAATTAGAAAAATATTATCAACTACCCAAGAACTTTGTTTCAAGGATTAAGTGAGTTAATACTCAGGAAGTGCCTAGAATAATGCTTGGCACATGGTTATCATTAAATACATTTACTTTGCCTCCACAAACCTAAAATTTATTTCAAGAGTAGTTAGTAGTCTCCTCTCACCTTAAAAATTTCAATTTAATCTCTTTCGTTTAACTGCTATACTTGCCTTTGGCTATTATTACTACAAGCTTCTTTAAGAAGTTGTAAGATATTGGAGAAAGCAGACACTAAGATTTTTTAATTGTAATTTCACATAAGTGCTGGATCTGAAAGTACCCTAAATTTCCACCAAAGTTTAATGAGATAAAAATACCATAGTTTAATTTTAAACAAATTAATGAGGTCATGGCTAACTTTTCTTTTAAAATATTTTTAAAGGAAGCTATCATTAGAGCTTTGGTATATTCAGCAAAAATAATTTCTCCAACCAATCCTTCCAGTAATAAATACCTGAATCTAAAAATAAAAAATCTGTACAGTACTTTTCCCTACTCCCAAATACACTTTTAAAACACACTTCAGAACACTTAGCCTAGTATGTTTTCCATATTAATTATTCACTACATGTTTGTGGATATTTTTTCTTTTTTGCACAAAATAATGGAACAATTATTTGAACTGAGATTTCAATTTGGCATTAAAAAAAACCACTGGAAAAGAAGTGCTTAAAGTACTGCTTTGGCTGATCATTAACATACTGTCTTTAACATTCTGGTGTGAGGCCAAGTTTTCCTTGTCTTGTCTTTTCTTCCTGTGCTTGCTGTCCCCTTACTCTCAGGTACTTAGTGAGTTCCATCAACCTACCCAGGCTTGACGGCATGCTCTGCCTCAGAATTTATCTTCCACCTTCACCTTCGTGTAAACTTCTGTTTCTTAGTACTTACAAAGGTTATATATCAAAATGTCTTTCCATCTTTTCCATAAATGCTACTCTTGATCCAAAATGAGTCACTAGCCACAGTATGTGATGCCATTCCCTGACCACAGCTTATTAGCACAAAGGAGTTTATCTGCTGCAAGTTGGGCCTGTGATGATTTTTATTCCTAGGAAAATGGAAGGAAATGACAGCTCTGATTATGGATATTCCTGTAGGTGAATAGTCAGAACTCTAGGGTAACTTTTTTGGTCAAAAATGAAGAATCAAGAAGAGTCTGTAAGGAAAAGATGGAAGCCAACACTGGGAAAGATAGAACATGCAGAAGACATGCATAGGCTTCTAATTCCCAGGTGGAGCCTTTTACTGGGATGTGTGTCTTCATGCTTGTGGAGTCCGTGACATACCTTTTCACTTTCCAACAAAATGATCATTTTTCTAGTACTAGGAGGGTCAAGGAGATATTTTGAGAGAAGCTGACTCTCTGGAGTTTTAAAACACTCTACTCTGACTGTAGCTTTGTCTGGTCTGGTATTAGGCAAATTCAAATTTTACTACATGGGTTAATAAACCTAGCTATAGCATCACAATAACAATCCTCAATACATAATACTCCTGATTTATAGAAGACACACCCACATGTGGGTAGGTGTCAAGGTAAGTATTGACAACTCGAAAACAGTTCAACCAAAGTCTCAATCATCGGTTTATTAAAATTACGGATGAAACTGCTGAAAAATCTTGCATCACCAAAAGTGCTGCTCCAATTTTAGGTTATCCAAGTCCTTTCATTTAATTTTTGAGCACAGGGAAGCCAGATTTAGGAAATAAAAGTACAAAACACCCAGTTAAATTTGAGTTTTAGATTACAGATACTAATTTTTATTGTATGATCCATGCAGTATCTGTGACATTCTCACACCAAAAAGTTACTTGTTTTTTATCTGTAATTCAAATTTAGCTGAGCATCCCGTACATACTCTGGCAACCCTAGGCATAATAAATTACATGAACTCATAGGCATGAAAGGAGAAATTTTGCCCCAGTATACATTTTAAGTGTTAAAACTTAAAATGTAGATAGCTTCACTAGGCAGTTAAATCAGTCACAAAGCAAAATAGATGCTTCTACCACAATATTTTCTCAGTGGATTGCATAAATGTGTTATATGTAAATGTATGACTGGTCTATTTTAAATCTTTTAATTCAGTATTGTAAGGAGAGTTGAAGACCCAAGAAGGAATTATACCTGTTAAATTTTAGTAAAACCTTTTGAAAATCTCTTCTATTGTCAGGCGCAGCTTGGGAGGCTGAGGTAGAAGGATCGAGAGTTCAAAGCCAGCTTCAGCAACTTAGCCAGGCCCTAAGCAACTCAGTGAAATTCTGTCTCTAAATAAAATAAACAATAATGTATATATATTTACATATTCATATATATAAAAGGGGGCTGGAGATGTGACTCAGTGTTAAGTGCTCCTGGGTTCAATCCCTGTTAACAAATATAAATAAATAAATAATAAATAAATTTAAAATCCTCATGATAATACAGAAAAGTAGACTAGTTTTCCTGAGAATGGGGTAGAATAATAAAAGGAAAGAGGAGAGGTAAGACAGAAGGAAAATTCAAAATTAAAAACAAATTCAAGATAATTTTTAAAAAGAAAAATAATTGGACTTCTTTTTTTAAAAAGTTGTCTGTTTGCTTTGGCTATTTTTGAAACCAAATTGCATTAACTCCAAAGCAAATCTAATCATTGAGTCAGAAATTGGTAATAGGAGATGAAAACATGTAATTTCCTAGTAAATGTTCAGAATAAGTGATACCACTTTTGATTCCAAAGAGACAAGCAAACAACCAACCCTTGGTTATATTGAGATACACATCACAAGACAAAAAAATTCTTGTCTTTTATTATCTAAAACTCTCTATCCTACCTGCTCCCCTCTCTGTCTTTTTCTCTCCCTCTCTTTCCACAAATGAAAATGACGTATGAGACTATGAGTATATTAAAGGAGACTTGGCTTTACCGGCAGCAAAGAAGGAGGAAGTTCTGTTCTCATTTCTGGGAATGTGGCCTCTCAGTGGGGCAGGCCTTAGGGAGTTGTGGGGAGTCAGGGTGGGAACGGCATTTAATAGAAACCCTGCTTAGTAACAGCGCTACAGCAAGTTGTCAGTATGGTGAGTTGTGTTTCAGGCAATGTTATGTGTCTGCCTGAGTCCCTGTAATGATAGACTGTGATACTGAGGAATATTAATTAAATCAATATAAATAAAATCATTATAATTCGTACTCAACAATACATTCAGCGGTATCTTACAATTTTGTGCATAACATAATATGAAACTCAACTCTTTAACGGCTAAAATAAGATAATACATTCTCAACAAAAATTAAGACTCTTTTCTAAACTGAGGCTGAAGCTTCCATAAAGGAAAATCCCAGCAACATGACTTGCTTTCACTCGGTACCTATCAAAATTCTCCTTGTGGTAGCTCTTGGAAAGATCATCTTTTTATGATTAGAACAGGGAATATAGGTGTCTTGCTGACTAAATTGCTCTTTCTGATGTCTGATGTACCCACCCACTATGTCTGACTCTCCAGTACTAATATGTAGGTCCCTTTAAACCAGTAGGTTACACATCAAACTTCAGGTTTGAAGCTCTGGAAGATTCTCTAGGATCACAGGTTAAAATCTCACCAGGTCCAACGCAACCTTTCATTCTTCCAGAAGGGATAAATCGACCAGCACGTACTTCACTGTGTTAGGGTGTTTCAGATGAGAACTTATAAACTTAGACTCCTTTGCTTTGTAATGACATTAAAGATCTCATGGGGTGTTTGTTCTAAGGTTTGGAGACCGTCCTTAAACCTTGAGTAATTTTTGCTTATACTTGAAGTCTGCACTCTGGGATGCTTGAAAATTCTTATATGTTATTGAGGTTTTGTGTACCTTATTAAATTTTGAAAATTAAATTCACCTTTATGAAGTACTTGCAGAATTAACATTTTCTGGAACAAGGGTTCACAGCATATGTGGCATGATTTGAACCTCTCTGTGGTCCTGTTATCATCTCTTGTGTATCATGGGAGAGTCTGATGCGTCTTTCAGCAACATAGCATGACAATTAGACCAGTGTCTATGTTTTTAATAAGCCATAGCCTGCTAGTGAGACTGAAGGCTAGAGTCATGATGTGTAGCAATTTAGGCCTCTGGTGACTTCTTAGTGTCCAAGGCCCCAAAGACTTTCTAAGGACTTTAATACAGTTACTCTCCTTGCCCTATATCTGTTGGAGTCTGCCTGAAATACCCCCTGCCTGCACTATATTATACACATTCATCTTTAGATCTCAATGTCTCTTTTTATGTTGTTTTTCCCTTTATTGCTTTTAACTGCCACTTCCCCATTGTTTATGATTAGTTGACCCATCTTTCTGACAAACAAATAAACAATAAGAAAAGTGAAAGGGCAGCTGGTGTATGTATGAGTATGGATAAAAGAAACAAATTCTCACAATTGGCATTTAGAAGCTGTCCTACTATTCTGAATTTAGGGTTCATTTTAGAAATCTCTGAGAGCTGTCCATAATACTTTGTATCATGCATTTTTGCTTCATTTTTATTTCTTATTTGATTGAAAGCCACTTAGAGGGTACATTTTCATTTCATTGTGAAGCATGATCCTGTGGGATCATCCTATCACACAAAAAAATTGCACGCCCCACTCACAAATCCCCGTAGGCAGGATGGCCTGTTGGAAATGTCCAAAGAATTTGAGGACAGGATAGAAAATAAAAATTTCATTGTTACTGTTTATGTGAAATTACCTGAGAAATCTGTTTTATATATAAAAAACTAATCTTATTCCATCCATATAATATCTGAGTATTTCCTCCTGAAAAGTCTTTCACAATCCTCCAGTGGGGATGATTTTTCCTTTAGCACACTTTCAGCCCTATGGAAACGCTTCCTCTTCTCTTCATCATAATTAATTCCATATCTTCTTTCAGCTTAAGAATTTAATTTTTATTTTCAAGAAGTTAATAGCTTGGTAATAGAACAAATACAGGGAGTAGTTTCTCTGAATGGAGATGCCACATTTTTATGTACCTAAATGAATCTCCCCTTTGTGGGTTTAGTATGACCTATGTTCTCTGCCAGAAATTTTAAATCCTCTCATTCATCACTCAGCTTGCTTAGTCTCCTTTGTCTATTTTGTTTATTTTTTCCTCAAATCACTCAGTGATAGAGCATAATTATAATGATCATGTTTCCCTGTTTTAGGTTTTATATTTTTCTTTGAAAAATAGTGCAATTAAACTGAGTAAATCCTTGTCTTCCATTTGGAGCTTGGGTTCCAAGTAAACATGGTACAGGGTATCATTTTAGAGTCTCATGCTATGGATCAATGTCATATAGGTGCTTGCATGTGTTCACATAGTATGCACACACACACACACACTCTTAATGAGACAAGGACTTTCTCTGCCTTACTCACTGCTTAATGTCATGAGCCTTGATCTGTACCAAGCACATAGCACAAAGCAACAAATATTTGTTGAATAAAACAAATTACATATTAATCAATTCCTATGTGTTTCTTGCATATATACCAAAATATTTGAAATAGTTTATAAATAAAAAATAAATAGTTTGAGTTTAAAACAAAATAGAATCCCAGTAAGTGGTCTCCCAGACACTAGAACAGTTTTGTATTCTTCAGTTCAGTTTCAGAATTCATAGTAGTTCAAGGTCAATTTTCTCTCCAATTAGAAAATGCCATTTCTACATTCATTTAAAAAATATATGTTGAGAGTTTCATGATATAAAATCTTGAGATACACAAAGAATTTATGCATGTTTTCCTATTAATCCTAAAATAAGTTAAAGGTATTTCTGTTTTGAAAGGAGACATCCTCAATTCAAAAAAGTAAAGGATTTAAACTAAAATATAGTTAGCAAGAAGTAGTAATTTTAAGAGAATATTAGGAGAAAAGTCTGATCTTTCTGGCTGCTCTGCTTTCTCCACAGCCTTACATTGTTTGTGTGGAGTGCTTAGGGCTGACCAAGTACCATCCATCCCTGGCTTTGCCTTCAATGGGACACAGCTTCACATCCTGTATTTTGAGGACAGAGAGACAGGTAGACATTGATATTATCATAAATTAAAAATATTTCAGGAATGATTTCTGGAAATTTTATAAAAATTCAGAATCAAGTGTTTCCCTTAATTCTGTGTGTATTAACGTCATAATTATACAATACAAAGAAAACTATGCAATGATTTTCCCACCAAGCTTATGAGGAGACTAATTCTTTCTACTTTACTCAGTGTGGTTTATAAATGTGAATTTTTTTCCATGTACCAACATGTTGGTAAGTACTACAGTAGGAGATCAGGATTTAAGGAAATTATGTCACAAAGTCAGTGTGAATAGGTTGCATAGGGCTACTGTGAGTTTGGAGATTGGTTATTTCATTCATTTATTTTTTCACTCATTCGACTACATACCTCAAACTTTTGTAGATGCCCAATAATACAACAATGTTCAGAATTAGACAAACATACCTGCCCACAAGGTATTTATACACTTTCTAAAATTATCTATAACATCAGTCTCCTGCTTTTCCCCCTTAGTTACCCCAGTTTTCTTCCAAAAACTATTGCAGTAGCATCTCGATCAGTTTTCTGTCAACTCTTCTGATTCATTCCCAATAATTTCTTAACAGGGATTTGATTAAGTCATTCATGCAATTGAAGTGTGTTTTCATTTTTCTAAAATAAAGTCAGGATTACATTTTAGGAACTCCAAGGTCCTGCACAGTCTAGTTCCCACCAACCTGTCTAGCTGACCCTTTTACCTTCTCACCCTCTTATTCTGATCGAGACTCAGGAATCTTTCCATCCTCAGCCTCATTCAGAAGGCTCAGTTATTCTAGATCATCGCACTGGCATGCATTTTCTCACTCTTTTTTATTTTGTAAGATATTAGATATAGATTAGATATTTTGTAGATATTAGATTCACATAAAATGTAATTCCATTAGCCTTTCCCCATTCATCAGCTCCCCCTCCTTCCTAGTGGTATAACTAGGGGATGACTAGCAGGGTAGGAGATCATAGCAAGGCGTTAGTCATCCGGGAGCTCTCCAGAAGTGTTTCTTGTACAGAGTTCTAAGTTTGAAACCTGGAGATTAAGGGACTTGGTCTGTATCTGAATAATAGAGAAGACTTAGACATATGCCAAGAGGAGAAGGTGGGTTTGCCTGAGGTGACTGGAACAATATAGATAAAGGATCAGAAGTGGGCAAGCACCAGATAGGAAAACACTGTGTGACCAGAACTCTGGGTAAGTAATTATGTGTAATGGAGATACCAGGTTCTAAATGCTTTGATTGAATAACATCTTTAGGCTTTGTATTATCAAGAAAAAGCAAATGCAAATAAATGATATTAGTGCCCTCTCATAGAACCCTGGAGCCTATTGTTCCTGTGTCTACTGGGCCCCATTTCCAACTGTGAGAACCTGTTTCTCTTTGCCTGAGGATTTTCTTAGGTCGTTTTCCCTCCTTTATCTCTCTCTATGTCTAAGGGGAACAGGAAGGGGAAACAAGACAGAAGTGCCAAAGAATTAATGCAGCATCCTGGGAGCATCACTCAACGAACTGATGGACATTGAGGAAGTGAAGTGTTCATGTTTGTTCAAGCTTCAGGTGGGACACTATCCCACATCATCTCTCAGAGTCTAACAGTAGGATGAAGCTTGCTGCTCTGATGGCACACCTGGACTGGCTCCTCTCCCTTCTCTGTAGACACTTCTCTACCCTGCTGTAGTTTTTCCTTATATTGCCCTCACATATAGACAACTTGAACCCTAGTCTCAGGATTAGCTTCGGCAGGACAAAGTGAAGACAACTGATGATAGAAATACTATTAGAGAGGAGCAGATTCTCACAATGTGATTCTGCTGTTGGATCTCCTGCTGGCAATACAGAACAAACACATGAGTGGAGTGGGATAATGCCTGGCTGGTGACTGTTAAATGTGTTAGGACTCTCCCTTGTGGTGAGATGGTACAGAGAGGGGACTGCCCTGCTTGATGTGTTTTAGAGCTCTGGTAGAAATGACCATTACAGAAGCTGTGCGGGTTGGTGTTAACTACCATCAAAGCTCTGAAGGAAGACAATGACAGATTCAGGTTAAGTAGCTCACTGCCTCAGGAAGAGTATGAAAGTCAAAAACATGGCTACATTTCACAAGACCCACAGCTCTGTATTAGTGGAGTCATGGTTCTGAAAATCACAAGCAGGACATGATCATGAAAATAGTCAGAAAAAAACACAAAGTCCCAGCTCAGCAAAGTCCCTGAGACCTCCCATGGGGGCATGTGGGTCCCCCTACTTGTAAGTCTTGAGCCTTTTGAATTTCAGGAACCTTTTGGGTAAGCATGAATGCCCCCACTTGTACTTTCCCAAGGAAATCCAGGCATATCCACCTTTTATTGTAGACCATTCTATTTATTCAAACTTCAAGGAACTACAGGAGAGCTGGGGTTTTCTCTCACCTGGAGGCTGTGCTTTGGCTGCAGAAGAAGATGCTCAGTTCCCTCAAGATCTGTGCACTACTGTCACAACCTGCAGACCAATCACTATAGGCTAGGTAAGGTCAGCACAGCCCCACCGGGGAGCTGCTCTCTGTGTTATGGGAAGAAGGAGCTTACATATTAAAAGGGTTAAGTGACTTGGCTAATATGCTGCAGTGGCACTGGAATAACATGTTTGACAATGAATCTTGAGGGTTCTGGGCAGGGGCTAGGGGTGATCTACAAGGCCAGATTACGGAAATTTATTGATATGGGGACAATCTGTGACTCAGGATTTAAAATCCTGGCAGAGACACCAGGAGCAGTCCTAATATGCTGCTTGGATAGCTTCTTAAAGTTTGAATAAATAGAATGGCCTACAGTAAAAGATGGCTATGCCTGGATTTCCTTGGGAAAGTACTGTGGAAGGAATTCAGATGTTCTGAGAGATGCAACATGTAAGAATGGATTTACTGTATGAGATCTGAGAACCAGGTAATTAGATTCTCAGGGAAGTCTGAGAGTGCACTTCCTTAGCTAAAGCAATAAAAAATATTTAGGGGCATTCACATGGCTGAGGGGCTCAGGGGTTAAAAGGAAGCAATGTTACAACAGAATCCTACAAGTTCCAAAAAATAGTTCTTACATAATTTGCAGGGCCCAGTGCAAAATGAAAACACAGGAACATTGTTTAAAAATATTTAAAATTAAGATCGCAATAGTTTAGAGATAATCCAAGGATGGGACTCTTCTGAGGACAGATTAGGACAGCATTTGTGTTGAAGTAAATACAGAGTCCCTGTTCAGTTGCACAAATTGCACAGCCAGGAAGACCACTCTGATGTAAGGACTGTGGCAATGATAATAGTCCACCATGTTTCTAGGGCTGAGGTCAATAAAGATGTCTTTTGAACCTATATAGCCAAAAATATGAGAAGGCTTACAATAAGTGCTGTAAGGGATAAATTTTAATCCTAGGACCCAACTTTGTGACGTGAGCCAATTCTCAGACCAAAAAAACTCTACTGAAGGAGAGGCTGGGCGTGTTTAAGCAAAGAATCTGCGAAGCCCCTAGTTCAGCACATAGTGATGAATAATTCATGTTGGAGACATCTGTCCCGGAACATGGGGTGTTTTCCCTCGGAAGGAGTGAGGCCACAGAGCACAATCAACTCCAGGAGACAGATTAGGACAGCATTTGTGTTGAAGTAAATACAATATGGTGATATGATATAATGGTGATATAATATGTGATATAATAGTGATAGTCCAAGAAACACATTATCTATATTTGTGAATAATGACTTCTAAAACCTCCCCAAATTAGCATGTGTCCCATCTTGAATAGACCAAGAAATCCACTTTTGAATTGCCATCATTTGGTTAACCCTGCAAAAGTTAGCCCACACTGTTAAGTGTTAAGTGCAGAATGTAGAAAGAGATGAGGTCACTTCAGTCTCCTAGTGAAATGTGCACTGTCTAAAACAAGTGGTATTCCATGTTAGTCTGATCCTGACTCCCTTTCTAATCTTGCTTTACTTTGTCTTTCTACTCATACTCTGTTCTCTGGCTACTCTGAATGTCTTCTATCCAGTGATATTCCTCCCTTTTTCCTGATTGTCAGACATGTTGCTTCTTCCTTGAGAAATGCTCCCCTTCTATGCTCCCATGTCTCCCTTCCACCTCCTGGCTAGCCAGTACTCACCTTTAGTTCTCAAGCTTAAAAGTTATTTCCATAGGAGAATTTAGGGTCCTTTAGATTTTATCTACCCCTCTATTCCAGGTTCATGAGCTTTGCTCATGCTTATTTTTGGATAAAAGACAAAATGATTTTCATGGAAACAATTTTATTTTTTCTACTTGAATAGTTGAATTCCAAATTCTGTTTTAAGCTGGTTGTGTTTCATCCTTTTCAGGAGCTATTTTGAGAACCAATGAGGTGGGAGAGTTGGAAAGCAGGATCTTAGGATGGTTAATAAGGCTTAAATGCAGAAAAGGAAATGCATTAAGGGGAAGCTTAAGAATTGGGTAGAAATATCACTGGGTAGTGATATTTATAATTCTTATGGAGCGGTTACTTATTACCCACTTATACCTCCATGAATTTACATGTTATTCTTCCCAAAGGAAGTAAAAGGGACTGAGAAAAAATCTGGAGGATGAATTTTCTTTGCAACATGTTTATTGAAAGCATTAAAAAAATCTCTAGTTTTGTCTTTCAACTTAATATCAGGATCTTCTCCTTAGGCTATTAACTGAGTGTAACCAGTGTCATGACAGCAGCATTCTAGATGTGTGCGTGTGTGTTTGTGTGCTCAAGTTCTCTATACATTTTTCTTGTAATGATGACTTGGCATAAGTATGATTTTTTTTTTTTTGTCATTGCAAAAGAGGCATAAAGGATTCCTACTGAGGAGGTGTCTTTGCATTTATTTCTGCAATACTTTCATCTTCAGTAGTAATTTCTAAAATGTGAGTTGCCCTGAACATGTTGATCTGGAAGGCACCTGTTCCGCAGATCATTATATAAGCCTCTGTAAGATCCTTGCTCACCTGGAAAATGGAGGAAATCTGGATAACAAATGTGAACAACAAAACCCACTCAAAGTAAAAATTCTAATTAAAGTCGCCATCCATTCCTTGGGTTCACACAGATAAGGAATCATATGCGAAGAATGTTCCCCCTCCTGCTCTAGTTACTGGCTTAAGTGAATTTGGGCAATTCACTTAACCTCTCTATGCCCCCATTTCCTTCTTCTGTCACCTGATGACTCTGGTAGTGAATTTCCTTGCAGTAATGTGACAATTACCGGATTAATGACTATTAAATTCTCTAAAGACTGAATGCAAAGAAATGCTTAATAAAATGGTAAATAGGGAGAAAATGGAAGTAAGGGCCTGTAGACACAACTGGAAAAATTAATAAAAGTTGCTTTGAGAGGCAGAGTGATCAACAGCTCCCATCACCATCTAATTGCTGACTGCCTGATCTTACAACTCAGAGCATGGCCTAAGCTTTTATGGTGCGTGACAAGTTTTCCATACCTGCCTTATGGCAAGGCTGCCACCATAGCCAAGTTCCCAATCACAGAGCTTATGAACTTTCTCCCTGAGAGTTGCTTTCATTTCATAGAAACCTCTGTTAAAAAAAAAGAAAAGAAAAAAAAGGAAAGGAAAAAACAAAACAAAACAAAAACCTAGACTTTTTTCTTTTGCAAAGATAGGATACTAAGTCATTCCCCTCCCCTCCAGAGCAGACTTCCCCTCCTCCCTTCTCTCTAGAATGGCTTTATCTCTGTAGTTACCTGTAGTTCAAAGGCAGAAATGGAACATAATGGGATTTGGCTGAAGGGTTATAATCCTAAGAATTCCAAAACTTTTCATCGAAGGGCCATTTCTAAAGAGAGCTTTTATCCATTGGCAATTTCAGCTGAGAGCTATTCAGTCTGACTCAGGAGGCGCCACATAAAGGCTTCAATATGCCCTGGTCTGCCACAATCCCTCTGCAAGGGCAGAGACAGAGGCTCTGTGTGGCGTTGCTCGGCCCATCTGTGATAGCATTTGTGTGAAAAAGGAACAGCCTAGGGCTAAACTGGGAGGAATGGAAGGCCATTTCCTTGGCCAAATTTATCAGAACAGCTAGTCCCCCTTCTCTACCCAGGGTAGAGGGCTTTACATTTATTATTAGTCAGGCTCAGCTAGGAAGGAATACACTGTTGAATATGGGGTTTGCTTTCATCCACAATGGCAGCACCATGATGGTGAGAGGGAGCCCTGTTGGAAGAGAAGCTTCCACCCACACGCTCTCACCTCATCGTTCCTCATCTCCAGGGAATAATGACAGGCGTCCAGTTACTAAGGAGGAAGCCTCGCCTGGATGCAGAGGTTCGACCCAGACTCTCTCGGCTCTTGTCCTTACCTCTGCCCTCCTAGCTGTAACCAGGCTTCTCTGTCAGCCATTATTTAGAACAAACAGGGAGGCTGCCGAGCAGTTTTTCCCATTAGAGTAAGAAAATGTTAATATAGAACAGTAACTTTTAGAAACATCCCTGAAGTATCCAGTGAGTTATACACACTTCCACTGCCTTAGGAGGGGGTGAGGGTGATTTATTTCCATGTAGTTGCAAGCCCATAGGATTGAACAATGAGGACTCCCCAAGTACTTAGAGAGCAGGGAAATAAGGTTGCCCTGCGAGGATTAAATGACTTGAAAACAACACTTAGCAAAATGTTTTCCAGTTCCATGGGAACATACCAGAATATGGCTTAATTAGTGAAACTGACACATCTATAGTCAGCATATATCATCGAAAGGAAGCAGCCACATAACAATTTGGCTTTAGAGGATCCAGCTGCCTGCACAGTCCAGGAGACAAGAGGAAAGAGCAGGAGGTCATGAACATCCTGGTCATGAGGTCTCAAGCTGGGACAAGCATCCTCAAGACTTAACCACTCTCGGTTCTGACCCTGCACCTACTGAATAGCCCTCTGATTTAATGATTTATCTTACCAGATAGATACAGGAAAAGCTGTGGCCCTCAATAACAGATATAAGCACTTTAGTCACCAGAACTAATAAGTAATTGTTTAAAAGTTAATAACTTGTCTTTCTAGTCCACTAGTCAAGTTAAAGTAAATCTAGTTTTTATAAATTTTTAAGAGTTGAAGTATTTCTGTGTTTACTTATAAAATCCTACTTTCATACCTGTAAGAGCAAGAATCATAGAAACATCAAGATAATGGCTTCCAGGGACAAAACTTGGTGGTCATCCCCCTGCATCTAATGATTGCTCCTGGATATTCAGTCCACATGAATGCTTTCTTCTGTCTTACCTCCAGTAGTTCCTATTTTCTATCAGTGTGGTGAAGAATCACTAGAGATTAAATCAGTTCTTTGTTTCCCTAGCATATGAAGCCAGAATCTATTGTTTGTAAAGTTGTCCTATCCTATGGATTTGCATAGTTGCTTTTAGGAATCTGGTTCCCATCAATGCCAGAAAAGATACCTGGTTATTCCCATGGTTCTTTTACAAGAGACAACCAAACCCACTTTAACCAAGAATGCCTGATGAGCACACAAAGCAGTAACTATTTCAAATTCTTTTTTACTAAAATACATTCCCTTCACTTATCCATTCAATATTTTTTCACATACCTATGATCTGCCAATCATTAGCTAGTTTTTGAAGATGCATTGGTAAATGAAGAAAGCCCTCACAGAATTTGTGTTTGATTAGAAACTGTAAGCTCTAAGACAATAATTACAAATATAATCCACTTATGGAATTTCCAAGTTTATTAAGTTCTGTGAAAAATATGCCTGAGACTTTATTGAATATATTAAAGCTGGTCAGAAAAAGATTCTCTGACACATTAGCATTTAGACTTACCCTAAAAGATAAATAGGGAAGAAACCAAAGAAGAACATCTGCTTTAGTCAGTTTTTTTTTTTTTTTTTTTTTTTTTTTTTGCTACTGGGACCAAAGATCTGACAAGAACAATTTTAAAGAGGGCAAGTATCTTTGGGGGCTCAGGGTATCAGAGATCTCAGTCCATAGGCAGCCAACTTCACTCCTTAGGGTCTGACGTGTGGAGGAACACCATGGTAGAAGGGTGTAGTAGAGGAAAGAAGCTGGAAGCATGGCACCAGGCAGCAGAAAGTCTAAACTCAGCTCACAAAATAGATACCCCAAAGAGATACCCCCAGTGACCCACCTCCTCCAGCCACACCCTAGCTGCCTAGTTACCACCCAGTTTATCCCTATCAGAGGATTAATGCACTGATTAGATTAAACTCTGATAACCCAATCATTTTTCCTCTAACCCTCTTGGCATTGTTTTTTCGGGGCATCTGAGTTTTTTGGGGACACCTCATATCTAAACGGTAATAATTGTCCACGCACAGAAAAAAGAATGGAAAGAAATCCTGAGGTTAAAAAGGAAATTGTATATTCCAAGAACTTAAAAGAGGTCAGAAGTAACTGAAACTGAGAACTGCGAGGAGAAAATGGAGGCTTAGATAGCAAACTGAGTATGGCATGCAAGCATAACAGATCCTATTATGGGTTTTATCTATTTCATCTGCTCTTTCAGCAAACACTACAGGGCTGCTGTGGTTCGAATGTTGGTAACTTTCAAAATTCCAGTTGAATTTTATTTGACACTATTATAGTATTAAGAGATGAGACCTTTAAGATGTGATTTGGCCTTGGGTCTCTACTCTCATGGGTTTGATTGTTGCTATGAAAAAGGGCAAGTTCAGACCCCTCTTGGTCTCTCTTGGTCTTGTTGGTCTGCTATGAGAGGGTAGCAGAGAGGGTAACTGCTCTCTGGGGGTTGCAGCAGTGAGGTGCCATCCTCAAAGTAGAGGAATGGACCCTTACCTGCAACTGCCTTGACCTTGGACTGCCCAGCCTCCAGAACATTCAGAGAATACAGTTCTGTTCTTCATAAATTATTCAATCTCTAGGATTCTATTCTAGCAGCACAAAGACAAGGGCCTACTATGAATAATCAGAACCTGACTTAAGCATTGGCTCTATATCAGGAAACAATCTCTTTGGGAGTGAGGAAAAACAATAAGGAAGTTTATTTCTAGTATGTCAGTCATAGTATTTTGGAGAAAAATAACATAGATGTGGGAAACAAGGAAGCACCAGGGTTAGAGTTTAATTACTACTTACACAGAGTGCTAAGTGATGTCTTTACTAAGGTGGCATTTGAGCAGAGATTCGAAATAAATTTTGAGAGAGCAAGCTGAGGAAATACCTATGGAAAGAACAGGCAGAGAGAAAACCAAGTGCAAAGGTCCTGAAATAAACAGAACAATAGAAATACTTAAATACAACAAAGGGCCAGTAATGATGAATTAATGAAGAAGAGCATAATAGGAGATGAGATCAGAGAGATTGTATGTATGTGGGTCCAATCATGCTGAATACCCTAGGTCACTGTAAAACTCTTACTTTGAGTGAAATAAGATGGTTTTGGTAGTTTGCGAGGAGTACCACAACTTGATTCCTACTTTGATGCTCATTCTGGCTTTTGGGTTGAATAGGATAGGAATTAGGTGGGGTGGGGACATGAGGAAGTATGGCAGAGAGACCACTCTGGAGGCTATTATCTTTATCCTGCAAATAATGGGAAATAAAGACTTTTAAGTCAAGGAGTTACACTGTATTAAAATACCAAAATATATATTCTAATTATAAGTCTCTATTTAGCAATTAATTAAAAATACAAACACTTAAGCAAAATTAAGTACTTTCCTATCTTAAACTACTGTATTAATTAAGTACTGCTAAACTTCATTTTGACTCTTTTTTTCTTCTTTGTTTCCTGTAACTTGCAGCCATTTGGCCTGTATGCATCTTCCAACTGTCTTCTGATGTTGGAATTAACTGGACTAATTTTAGCTCTAATTACCCACTAAGAAAACATTTGGACTTTGTTTTTCTAGTTTCAAGAAATGTCTTGAATCCCTGAGGCTTCCTTTTGTAACAGGTACCCACAACAGTGGAATACAAGAAAAATCTGACTCTGACATCCACTCATCAATATTGGCAAAAATTCTAAATTCACTCTTTCTGGGATTTGCCACTTCCTCCACTGGATAGTACAAAATCCCCCAACTTTTGATATTGCTGGGTATTGGAGAGATTTCCATTCCATCCTAAGTGACTGTCATGTGACTCTCTCTGCCTGCCCTCACACGGGCAGTGTGATTAGAGATGATGGCATTGTTTCACCCACTTGTTTAGTGTCACAGTTAGCTATGAGGATCATTCAGCCGGGCAAATTCAGCTTTGCTCCTTATGCTTCCTGATGCTGTTCCCTCATCTATGATCCTGCCAGCTCACTGCTGCTGCAGTCAAGAGAGTTTCCAGTCTTAGATATCCTCAGATACCAGCAAACTGCATCCTCAGCAAAAATTAAGACCCTTTTCTAAACTGAGCTGAAGCTCCATCAAGGAAAATCCCAGCAACATGGCTTGCTTTCAGTCTGTATCTATCAAAATCTGGAAAATCCCCATTAGTACTTTTGGATTTAGTGCTGCTGAACAACCCAGAATACAACATCTGATGTGGGTTGATATTTTGGGTTTATGTAAATATCTATCATCTCAGTTTTCTCCTAAACATGCTAATAAGCTATACAAAGGTTGAAGACTACACAGAAAGGGACAGCCCCTCTGTTGACGTTGAAATTGTTCAGAATGGCTTCCCTAAAATCTGGTGGTCAGTGTAGCCTGCACTAAGTGAGGACTCAGCCAGATTCCAGGATTCAGAACTTGGTCTCACTGGTTTTCTTACCACTATGTTGGCAGAGAAGCCATGTTAGGATCCAAATGTCTATCTACTGCCATCTTCAGGAAGTTCTTGTTGCATGTGCTTCCATGTTCTAAACTTGTGGAACAGGCGTGTTTGCAGGATGGTCCTGGCCTACAACTCACCCCACCTCCCATCCAACAACAACACTCCCGATTTTTCTATCTGCCAACATTCTTGGTGGAGGAATATTCTCAACCACACACAAAAAAAGGAAGTGCATACATTAATATCTCAAAAATTCACCATTTTGTACAAACATAAAGTGATCCCTGCTCTGTGACATCTCTCCTCCTCCTTCTCCCCTTAAAACTAAGCTGAAAGAATAGAGAAAGTCATGCCTCTCATATATTCCTGAAGATTTTACTTTGCTTGGCATCCCAGTTCTGTGAAAGAGCTTCTGAGTTCTCATTTCCATTTGAGAAAACTTTTCTTGGCGACTATTGATATCGGCAACTATTGATATTCATTCCATCATCAACTCTTCTGATTAATGTTTCATTTCTCATCCCCTGTATTTACTTTTATACTTGGTTTTGTTGATTGCCAACTATTTTATTATCTGGGTCATCATAAAAACTTCTGAAAGTTTATGCCTTCTAGTTTTCAAGACGCAAATTTTTAAGCATTTCAATTGAAATGTTCTTAGAAATGTGCAAAACCTTTTTTTCAGAACCACCCAACAAAGTCTTTTAAGTCCACTCAGTAGAAGGAGTTATAGACTACTCCAAGTAGTGGTTGATAAAGTAGGTGGCACTGGAGAGCAAGTGAGGCTTCAGTCAAGCAAAGATTGTATTTCAAATCTGTACCACTTACAATGACTATCACTGCAGTTTCAAATTGTGTCAGTCAGCTTTCTACCACTATGACAGAGTACCTGAGATAAAGAACTTAAAGGAGGAAAGGTTTAGTTTGGCTCCCAGTTTCAGAGGATTCAGTCCTTGCTTGTTTAGCCTTGTTACATTTTGGACCTGTGGCAAATCAGTACATTGTGGTGGGGAGCATGTGATATAAGAAGTCTGTTGACCTCATGGATTCCAATAAGCAAGAGAAGAGGTGGGGTCCCAATATTCCCTTCAAGGTCCCATTCCTAGTAAATTAGCTTCCTTCCACTAGGTCCCATCTCCTAAAGGATCCACCACAAGTGCTACTGGATAGCAAACAACCCCTTAGACATTTAAGGTTCAAACATAACACAGCTTTTATTTAGCTGGTGTTTTGGTTGTGTTCCTCAATTTTTTTCTTTTTCTTTTTTTTTTTTTCTTTTTTTTTTGCAGTAGTGGGGATTGAACCCAGGGCCTTGTGCTTGACAGGCAAGCACTCTACCAATTGAGCTATATCCCCAGCCCTATTCCTCAGTTCTTTTTTTTAAGATGGTGTATTTCTCATTACCTCAGTTTGACTGATTCTTATAGGCATAGCTTTGCTGTTAATTAGTTCAAAAAATCTATACTCCAAGTATTTGTTCTGTTTGATGCTTGGTGATAATAAATACTTGTGATGGAATAATTGAAAAATATGAAGTCTTTATTCTGTATAATTCCATCCTTGGATCATTTTGGATTGTTATTAAACTCCTATTATAAAACTAGCTTAGTGGCTTAACGCTGAAGAATGTTCACCAGTAAACAGACCTTTCACTGTAATGAGGTTGATGAAGGTAGTTTTCCCCACATTACATATTCACCTTTTATGAATTTTTATCAGATTGCAGTGTAATAAAAGGATGCCTCTCTCTTGCTCATTCTTTTAACAGATTTTAACTGAAGCTTTAGTATGTGTTAAATCACTCTGGCAGGACTAGTCATACCATGATGAACACAGACAGACATGTTTCTAATCTCATTTGAACTTAGAGTTTAATAGTGAGAGACATGAGATGTATATCTTATTTTAAAAAGTTGAATGGAGCTGTAATATGTGCTGTAAAGAAGAATACCATAGCCAGCATCATGGTGCACACCTGTAATCCCAGCTACTCAGGAGGCTGGGGCAAAAGGATTAGAAATTCCAGACCAACCTCAGCAACTTAGTGAGACCCTGTCTCAAAATAAACATAGCATGGACTGGGGTTGTTGCTCTTGCCTGACATGTGTGAGGCCCTGGGTTTGTTCCCCAGCACTGCAAAAGGAGAAAGTAGAGTTCCATTGTGTCGTTAAGGTATTGGATAAAGGACTTGACAAATTTGTGAGATCAGGAAAGAGAAAGTGGAGATGGGAAGTCACTGAATATTTTAAGCATGCTGGGGAAGTGTGCCATATTTAGATCCCTATTCTAGAAAGAATACACAGAGTCTCTGTGAAGGGTACCTTTTTTTCCCTTTTTGAACAGGTAAAATTTTCAGGTCACATGTCTCAAAGTCCAAAACACTTGATGGAATTGATTTAGGTGAGTAACTTTATCCCTGATTCTATATGATCTTTCCTTCTTTTAGTTTTCCTTTCCTTAAGTTTTCTTACTCAGCAATTTTTATTTTATTTTTGCCCATAAGTTTATAATCCATATAATTTTGGGGGGCAGATGAGGTAAGGCACCAATAAATAAATGAAAAAAATATGCCCTATTTGTCAAAATGTTCATAAAATATTTTAAAAGTTAAAGAAAAATTATGTGGCTTTAAAAATAGAAAACATATAAGGGAATAAATTTTCAGAGATTAACCAAATTCCATTTGCAAACATGATAGAATTGAACCAGTCCACAGCACTGGTATCTCTAGCAAATCCTGTTAGTACTTTCTTTCTCAATATTTTCTCTTACCTTTCTCTCTTTTTATTGCTTGCTGTTAGGCAATGAGCTCATTGAAGAAAGGGATGGTGTCTTTCCCTTGTTTATTTTTCTTTAACTCTATCCCCCTCCCCGACATCATAGCATCTACTATGATACTGAGTTCCAAGTACTTTGCAGTTATGCATTCAAAGGGTATTCATTCTTTCTAGAACTTGGGAAATCTGATCTTTGGATTTTCAAGCATTGGCATGTAAAATTGATAATTGCAATTTTTTTTTCTGTGCTTTTCCTCTACTCCCCTTTTACTTAGTAATTGAAAAAAGCATTTTTGGCAGTGAAAGAACTAATGTTCTTACATAAAATGCCAATGAATATCACCACTGGTTTACACATAGATGCCAGGAAAATGAGCATATAAATACTCAAATTCAAGAGGTTTTTTCAAAATTTTTTTTTATCATTTTGTACTTAGAAGTGCACCCCATTGTTTTTAAAGTTCAAAACATAAAAGCAATAAGCAAGTTTTCCTTTCCTCGGCTGACCTGCTAAAACTCCAGGTCTGATAAAGTCATTTTTGAAGAAATGAGTGGAAGGAGCACTGAGGAGGCTGAGGAGGAGATGAAATGGTGCCGTCTTACTGGGGAAACAGTTAACCCTCAGGCCAGTGAACAGTCTTGAGCACCAAGGGAGAGTGATGGAAAGAATTTAGGGTCTTTGGGGAAGGTTTTCTTTTTCCCCTTGTGAAAGGAACATTAACCTTGTAAAAGATCTACTTTTGTCTTGTTAACCTGGCTTTGAAGAGGAATGACCCTGAGAGGGAAATAATAGGAGCAGCCAAGTATAAAGGACAATAAACTCCTGAGTCTCTTTTATTTTATTTTACCATCTTCAGAATCTAGTTTGGGGCAATACCAAGGCATATCCACTAAGGAAAAGATACCAAGGGTGATGTACATCTCTCTCTTTTCTCTTTTTGAGATTAGGCTCTGCATTCCTGATGAAAGACCTCTCTGTCATCCCGTCTCACCTGGATGGCATTATTCTTTTTCTTCTTTCTTGAAATTACTCTTCTTTCTTGTTTCTTTCTTGCCTTCCTTCAGTCATCAATGTATTCATTGATGCATTCAATCATTCTTTTCCTGTTAAACTCACCATAGGAGACTGGCACCTGGTAGGTCCTTATTGTGTAGCAGCTTGGAAAACTGGTAGGTGAAGCACATCAAAGCAGTGGGCCAGAGGTCACCATCTTGACTTCTGGGTTCCGTGGATGCAGGGAAAAGGCTTTCCAGAGCTAAAGTCAGGGTGGCTCTGGGTACATTTTCATTAATAGTTATAAGTCCTCAGTTGAAGATTAAAATTTGACTTTTGATTACATGAACATGTACTGTGGACTAGAATTTATCAGCATCAAGGTTGTTTAACTTACTCTGGCATATATATATATATTATAGTATTTGGATTTCTTATATTTCAACCTTAATTTTTTATTGACCTATTCTTATGTACATGTAATATGTATACAAATATGCGTTACATATATTTTTATCTCTGTATAAAATAAGCACCTCTGTCAAGAAATGCATCAGAGACAGCAGCAATGAAGGACTCTTTTGGCTTCCTACTTCTACCCTTCCATATGTTGAACCATTGTTGTAACTGGTAGCACCATGAATTTGTTTTGCCTGTTTTTCACCTTTATATCACTGTGTGATTCCTTGTGTTCAACACCATGTTTGTGAGATTCACACATAAAGTTGTGGTAGCCATTTGCTGTCTGTTCTCATTATTGTATATAATGATCCTCAAATGGTGTCCTCAGACCACCAGTGTTAGCATCACACAAACTTGCTAGAAGTGCAAATTTCTGAACAGATTCTTAAACTCCTTCTTCTCTCCTCCCCCCTTTTGTTCCAGTTTTGGGGATTGAACTCAGTGGTCCTCTACCACTGAGCTATATACCCAGTCCTTTTTACTTTGTATTTTGAGACAGGGTCTCAATTATTTGCTGAGACTGACCTCAAACTTGAATCTTCCTGCCTCAGCCTCTTGAGTTGCAGAGATTATAGGCATGGACCACACCATACCAGGCCTGAACCCAAATCTTGACAAGCTAAATTAGAAACTCAGGCGGTAGGACACAACAATCTTTTTTTTTTAAGTTATTTGGGTTCAAGAAACAATACCCCAAAAGTGTGATGCTTCAGCATACTGAGTGCTGAAGGGGCTTGGAAGGACTCTCTTTGACTTCCTGCCCTCATGTCTTCTACTTATCAGACTTACCTTTCAGAGGGGCCCTGCCCCATGCCTGAGAGGAAGAAATGCTACACAGGGGCCAAGAGGCATCTGAACAGACCTTGCCTGGTTTTCCTTTCTCAGGGTACCCCATCACCTAATGTCTTCTTGTCCAATTACTTTTCCACATGAGCATGCATTTGTTGTTAAATCTAAGCATAACACCAGAAAGTTTACCATGGGCTTTGTATCTGAAGGCTCTCATGTCATGTAAAACTTTGATGAAGTAGATTTATTATGCTTTTTTCTTGTTAACCTGTGGTTGCTTCAAGAGTGTCAGCCTTGCTCTTATGACAGAGAAGGAAGGGATCACACCCTTCCACTCTTCCAGAAGGTTCCAATACTCACTAACATTTAGAAACCTAACATGTAGTGTTCCCTTGTATGCATATGCTGTGATGTTTCTATCATTCTGCTGATGGGCATTTGGGATGTTTTTAGTGTATGACTAACATCAAGAGCTATGAATATTCTAGTCATGTTTTTTGGTGATCATGAACATGTTCTTCCTGTGAGTGTGTATAGCTGGGAGTCAAATTTCTACATCACAGAATTTGTCTTTGTTCAGTAATACAATAGATACTCTTATACAGCTTCCAAATCGTTACACTGATTTGTACTCCCCAGCAGGGTACGAGCTTTGCATCTTCTTCATGTACTCACCAAAAATGTACTTGGTATTTGTCTTATTTTTAGCGTTCTGATGGTTTCATTAGGATCTTGTTGATTGTTTAATATGCATTTCTTTAATGACCAATGAGATTGAGCACCTCGTTATATAACCATTTGCCATTTATATATATTCTTCATTGAAGTGTTCAAATCTTTTCCCTTTCTCCTCCTAAATAGTCTACTTTTATCTCATTGATTTTTAGATACATTTCTTTGTGAGATAAATGCATCACAAATATCTTTCCCCACTTTGTGGGATGCAAGGCAATTATGTTTTGATACAAACATTTTCAAAGTATGTGAACTAAAAGCCTACCCTGTAACTTAGAGATTTTTTTTCAACATAATACCCATTTTCTGACTGTCTACTCTTTCTTTATAAAATATTATTGCATGGGTGGCAGAGTTTTGTGCATTATGCATGCCCCTGAGGCGGTGCTGATAAATCACACAAAGATCTATAGGGAGCCTCTGGAATAGGCCTATACCCTACAGCAAACTCCAGATTAACACTAAGGCATGTGTGTCCCCATTGTTTCTGTATCCACAATCACTATGGCATCTTCTTTTAAATATATTTGATTCCTAGTGTGATTTCAGAGGTCAGTCCAGGGACTGACCATTGTTCTGGGCTCAAGGTGAGGTAAGACATCATGGGGAAAGGTCCCATACAGGAAAGCTGCTCAGCTTATGGTAGTGGCAGGAAGCAGAGAGAAAGTAGATGGGGGAAAGGGCACAGGGCAAGTACACCCTTCTGGGGGGTGCCTCCAGTGGCCCACCTCCTCCAGGTACTCACTACCTGCCTATACTTACCCCCCTGTCAGCCTACTCAAACTAGGATGAACTGATTAAGTTACAGCTCTTGAAATCCAGTCATTCCACCTCTGAATGTTCCTGCATTACCAGAAGCTTTTAGAGGACACCTCATATCCAAACCATAGTCCCCAGGAATAGACTATGGATGATCAAGGAGATTTAACAGATCTGTTGGGAATAGAGCTGGAACAATTGTTTGGTTATTTTGATAAAAATTGCTTCAGATGTTGATCTCAAAACATTTATGAAAATAAATGTGGAACAAAAATTAAATGCAATGTTTCAAGTGGAGCAAAAATTAAGTGCAAAAATTCTAGACATGAAAAATAGAAGATAATATTTATGAATACATTTCTGATTTTTTCTATGTGAAAAGACAGCAATGGGAAAGATATATAGATAGAATATTATCACAATTTGAAATGTTTGAACTCTTAAAAAACTGAATTCAATAGTAAAAAGCAAACTGAACAAAATGTTCCCAAGAAATATGACAAAGTTCCTATTTTAAATATATAAAGATCATGAAAAACTAAAATATATTAACAACTCAATAGGAAATGTACAATATAATAAGAGATGTAGATTCAACTGTTAGTTAACAGTTGCTAAAGAAAATAAAATAAAAATAAGGTGGAAGAAAGTCCAAACTCATAGACAGTCAAAGAAATAAAAAATAGTCTTTAAAAATTGCATTTGCAGTATTGCAGAGGATCTACACCGGATTGAGAATCAAAAGTAATTTGAATTAAGAAAGAAAACCTCTCACAGATAAGCAGACATCCAGGTTCTATTGCAGCAAGACACAAAAGGAGGATGGAGAAGAGGAACAAGCCCTTCCCCCACCTCCTGCCACCAGAGCATGCTAGCAATCATGCAGGAAGAAAGGAATGTTGGGCAGTCTGGTGACAGCCCTGAGAGGGTAGCCTTTCAGGCTGTGTAAAACAGAAAACAACAATGGCAGTAAGAGCAACAAGAGAGGAACAGCAAAGAGTTTGGGGAAGATCAGAGGTGATACTGCCATTAATTACGATGCAAGCGGAGAATAAAGACCAGCACACTCTTGTACAGTGTGAAAAAATCATTTATTGGTTAGACCTAGGTTGACAAAGATGGATGCAGCACATCCCTGCCTTCAAGGAGCTTAGACGGGTTAGCTGATAATTTGAATAAAATATTCTCGAAGTGGTTACAATGTCGACATCTTGAATAGGATTTTATTAAATTTGCCTAGAGCATTTCCACCTATCCCCTGGAGATGACAAGCTGTTTCTGTCTTTCTCTTTCTCTCCTTTCTCTTTCTCTCTCCCTCTCTCCCCCTCTCTCCTGTGTATGTGTTCAATTCAACCTAACAACTGATATTTATAGTGATGATCCTGATTCATGAGAGACAGTGAAACTGAATTAGTACATCTGATAAAGATGACAGGACAGGAAAGGGCATATTTTTAAAAAATTTGTAGTAAAATTGATTTTAAAAATAATTTGGTCTCTTATAGAGTTAATCTGCAGCAATGTCTGTGTGAGCCAACAGAGAGCTCTGCAAAGCTGAAATTTTTACTGCGTTCGCTTCTTCAGCATAGAGCATTGATTGAAACATTGCAGTGAACTACTTACTGTGTTCCCTTTGGGAGCCTAGACCAAAATACTGAGAGGGGTGTTGGAAGAAATGGTACCCATTCTCTGATGGTACACAAATATCCTATGTGGCTGTCATTTTAGGAAAAGTCAAACAGAAGTAAAGATAAACACCTGATATTTTAGTCATCAAATAATCAGTTGTTTCTGTGAATGATTACCGTAATTTAGATTGTTTCTTGTTTGAATCATCTAAGTAATTACCTCCAACCTCTGCTTCATTTTTAAAATCTCATATCATAGTTTATTATTGTTGCTACTAGAAGATATAAGAAAAACATTGTGAAGTTCCTTTGTTTTTTGCAAAATAAAATCTTTGCCTTTGGAAAATGCTATATTGTGGGTTATCACCAAAATCATTTTTTTTTTCTGGAATTAACAGCATTCGTGGAAGAAATCTGAAAGGATACTGGTTCAAGGAAAAAAAAAAGTTTTCTGCCTTATGTAACTGATGTTCTGGGTGGGAAATTTCATGACAAATATTCACCCATTGTTTTTGTAGTAATCATTGCATCGTGAAATTAAAACAGATTCAATACCAAGCATTTTTAAAACAATTACCCAGCAGTGAAATTACTATATATTTTCTTTCACAAGCAGGTTGTATCATACGTACATTTATGTGAAAAATGGCTGACCTCTTTTATTCAGTTCAGCAGCATCATTCATTAAGCTTGCTTTTTAATTTCTTCCATTGGTGCACGTAAAATGCAAGGCTGTGCGCAGGTTTAGGGTGTGGGCACATGCACATGATTCCTTTTGATCAAGAACAGAGCAGACCTCCTCACCCAGCATTCCCCTTTTGTGCTAGTGTGTTCCGAACAGCCTTTCAGAACAGAGTCCCAAATTGCAACGACGTCCCAAATCGCAGGATTAATGTGTCTACGAACAGACCTCTTATGCCTCCAAAATGAAGTACTCCTTGCTAATTTCTCTTCAAGACACCAGCTTAATTGCATTTTAAACAAATGGGCTGCTTTGCTGGCCAACTTTTAAATGAGATAACAGCAATGTTCACTCTCCAGCAGTGATGAGTGCCTTGCAGTAGATTCAAAACTCTGTTCAATAACAGGTTTAATCTCACACCAGCAGATTTACTGCAGAATAAACTGCCACTGAGCTCATAATTAGTAAAACAACAAAAAAATTCCAACCTACTAAATATTATTTTCCAAAGCAGCAGGCAATGTTTTAGTGGAAAATTTCAGTCCTGTTCTTTGTGTGTTTTATTGATTTTATGTATGATATTGGGAATTCATGCTATGATTTAAGATAATGTTCTTTATCGATCACGTAAGCAGTTGTTTAGCTATCCAGTAACAAAATGAGGCTCCCATTCACAGAATATGTGACACACAGCCTGGAGACTACAGTGCTACTGGCTTTAATCCATTTTCTTTCTTTCTTTCTTTCTTTCTTTCTTTCTTTCTTTCTTTCTTTCTTTCTTTCTTTCTTTCTTTCTTTTCTTTCTTTCTTCTTTCTTTCTTTCCTTTGCATATTCCCTGCTGAAAGACAACAGCAAAAAAGGGTTTGTGCTTTAGAAACAAGCTTCTCATAATTTTCTTTGTTGCAGCTATTAGTAGCCAATTGTGATTCAGTGAAAACCCCGCTCAATAAACAGATGTTACGAAGTATATTCTCCGCTTGCAGCATCTAAACAAATATTAATGAGGTAGTTGGAACTATTAAGGAAAAAAGAGTGTTTAATATGTATTTTATTGTATCATATACAAGGCTGTGCCCTTTTAAAATTTCTCATTTTTATTACACAATAGTAAGATATAGCTATAATGATATCTTTCATAATTGTCTGAAATATCTGTGCAAAAATTTGTTTTACATAATTCTAAAAAAGCAAATCTGCAAACAAGGGCAAACAAAAGCTTTCATGCAAAAGTGGAGGAAAGCAACTATAGGCATTTTAAAAACCTGATTTCATTGTGTATACAATACACAAATTTTGAAAATCTTAGTGGGTTTTTTTGTGAATATGTGTGCATGGATGTAAGTAGAAATTAAGTGTGCAATAGTCAAAAACAAACAAACAAACCAACTCTTAACAAATAGTCTTGAAAACTTGGGGAGTATGCATTTTCTAGCATTTTTCAAACACAAATAAGTTGTCTTTAGCATAGGCACTAGCTCACCTCCCGTCCCTCAAACATGGAGTAATGGCATGTGAGGCTAGCTTTATTTCTGGCATTAACCTTTTGATAATGAGTGCTACATCAAATGGAATTTGAGGAATCTAATGGTACTGCTGTGCAGTTTATTTTTTTAAGACCCCCAAAGCAAATTAAACCTCAGTGAATCAGACATCCTATTCAGACAATAGCAGTTTTAAGAAATAACTAAAATATACCAATTTACAAATAAAGGTTTTTAACACTACAGATTTTCTTAGTGATCTCTCAAGGAAAAATTAATTTTTGTCTTCATTTAAATTGTCTTTATTTAGTATCAATTCTGGAAATTAAAAGTAGCAAAAAAGTAAAGGAATGAAAGAAAAGGAAAGAAAGTGTTTTCTGTTCTATGTGCAACTAATTATCATGATATTTCTGTCATAGACCCAAAGAATTTTAGAAGCAAAAGGCCACAGGAATAACCCAACTGCCATAACTCACGAAGGAGGAAACTAGTGTTTGGAAGAGTGATTTGATAAGCCCAAGGGACCATTTTTCATTTTTTCTCATTTATTACATAGAAACAGTTTATTCTTTTATCACGTAACCAATAAGTTCCTAGGAAGTACTCTGTTCCTTCAGATTTCCAAGTCTGTGCCCCCAACAACCCACACTGAATGACCTCATGGAAAATACAGCAGTCTCGTAGTTCTTGTGCATTTGTTTTTCTTATTATTAAAATTTTAACCTAAATGCTGCTGAAGCAAGCATTTTGGTCGGCAACTGCATGGTTTGGGTGTGTTTGAAAAACACCTGTGTAGCCACCATTCCAATCAAAATCACTGCCTTCACTCCAAAAGTTTTCTTCCTGCCCCTTCAAACTAAATCCCTCCTATCATTCAGCCCAGGAGGTCACTAACCTGATTTTTATCATGAAAGTGTTACCTGTCCTAAGACTTCATATATGTGGAAGTACAATTTTATTTATTGATTTGACTTTGTAACTACTTACACGGTTTACTTTGTGACAAACACTGATGATCTACAAATATCACAGGATTTCATCCTCATAACATGAGGTAGATGTTGTTATTCCCATTTACAGATAGTAAAGCAGAAGCCCAGGGAGGTTTAATTAGTTGGTAGGCACATAGCGGGTAGGCAGTGGCCCTGAAATTTTAGTCCACCAGTCTGGTTCCAAAGCCTGTGCCCTGAAGTACGTAACGCAGCCTGGGAACAGACACTTGATAACAGCTAATCCTTATACTCTGCTAGCCACTCTTCCAAGCACTTACTCATATTAGCTCATTTAATCCTCACAACAAGGCCATGATGCAGGTAACATTTTTCTTTTGACTTCATAGGCGAGGAAATAGAGCAGAACAAGACACAGGATGGTCATAAAACCAAGACCTTGCAATATATTATGTACACAGAGCATACAAGAATACCTGGTGTGTGAAAGGGTGCTCAATAAAAAATACATGCACTCACACCTACTTCATACATATACATATTGTACATGGTACACTATAACACATTATGCATGTAATATACATATTTAATATGTCAAAGCATATGTATATTTTTTGATAAGTCAATCAGGTATTGATTGTATTAGCATTTTCATTCTACAAATCAGAAAATAAAATCAAAAAGCTTGGAAATAACTAAATGACATTGAAATTTACAATCCTAGTGAACAGACTAGTTTAATAGCTCATCTGCTGGTTCCAAAGAGCACACATTGTTCACTACATTTCTTCACCTGTTTTCCAACAATCTCATGTATTTATCACATAACTTTTCTCATGTAACTATCACACCAACCCTAGAAGAAAGTTGTCTCACCACATTACTTGTGAGGTAATCAGCATGAAGGGGTGTTAATAAGCACATTCCCAACTGTCACCTTATTCTCTGTGTTCCAGTTTAGGTTAGGACTTGAGTCTGCCATTGATAAATTTGGAAATGTTCATTGTGCAGGTGACATGTTGGGAATGCATGAGATACTAAAACGGAGAATGGGAAGGAATAACACAAACCCAATCAAAGTCAGTGAGGGCTGTGTGCCAAGACTTTTATATATGCATTTTTTTGAATATAAGTCAATGCCAGTTGTAGCACATATCCTGATTTGTTTAGGAAAGTAATCCATGACTCGGAAACAATGACACACAGTGTGTTATCTCTAATTCTTGTATGACCCTGCATGGTTGTTTTTTATGTCTTGATGACAAGAGAAATAAGGCTTAGAGAGAAAAGGTGACAGACCACAGAAGCCAGAGACCCAAAATCTGGGTTTGGGTGGCTCTGGAGCTTACCCCTTCATAAGACTTGTCTCATCTGTCATTGTTTTCTGCACTGTCAGATTGTTTTTCATTGTTTGGTGCTCAGAGAACATTGGTTCTAAGGGAAATTTACCATATTGCTAACTCAAATTATAGCATGTTTAACCTATTGCTCCTATGAACTATTTTAAAAGTAATATTGTACATACAGCTAACCATTAATTTGTTGATAGTTGCACAAGCTCTCACGTTGTCTTCCCTGAAGGTTAGCTCAGACATACTCTTTCTTTATTGGGAAATGGTTAAACCAAATTTTTTTCTGGAAGATTATCCTGCCTTTCTTGATGAAGTAACTCCTAACCCTTGATGACAATAAGGGAGTTATTGTACTTTCATTATCTTCCCTTTGATATATTTTATTTTTACAGCAGAGTATTAAGATTAGTAAAAACATTAGCCAAATAATTATATAAAATGAATAGGTTTACATGTTCTAATGACTTTAAATTTTAAAAACATTAAACCACTATAAATTCATAGCTCCCCAATATAATCCATCAGAAGTTCACCACAGTTGCTCACAATTCCCATTTTGATTTTTCACCTCCGAATTTAAGCCCTGTGTTACCTTTACAAAAAAAAACAGAGAATGTTCTGAATCTTATGCAGCTGGACAGGACTTTTCATCTGATCTCACAACAATGACTTTTTTTTTCCATTTGTGAAAATCTTCTATAATTTAAATGACTAATTCTTCTAATAAGAACTTTTTCATATCAAATTAAAATTTTCTTGTAAAGAGACATATGTGATTTTGTGAAACAAATCCCTGATGAATAAATGACCATTTTCCTAAGTGATATGATTTTTTTCAGCATCCATAGAAAAAGCAGATCTGTAGTTTGCAGAAAGTGTAATTAATAACAGTTCTTTATTTTTCTTAGAAAAGTTTTAATAGAAAGTTCAATTATCCAAAAACTGAAATTTTTCTTTTTTCTAATTTTACTCTCTCTCTCTCTCCTCTCTCTATTTCAAAATGCAAGATTAACAGCCCAAATGGAACAAGAAATGTTCTAGAAATATAGAAAATCTATACTGGATATTTCAGGTGGGTGTTTTGAATCCTTTTTGGATGTAAAGCTCCTTTTCACATATGTAGTCCTTCAAAGTTGACAAAGCATTTGAATCTACCTTGCTCTACTCAGTCCCCACAACATCCTCAAGACATGGACAGGAGAAGCCATGCTAGTCACCCAGTCACACTTCAGGAGGCTGCAGTTGTTAGGACCCCATGTGTTGCTTAATGTTCTGCTGTGGACATCTTACATTGTCATATAATGTGAGGGTCTGTCAATAATTTTATTTTGAACATTAATCTTGATAAATGCTAATTTGAGAAATTTAGAAATATCACTTGAGAGAATCTGTTTTAAAAAGGGGGCCAAATACATTTAGTTACAGTTGGACAAATAATCACACAATTATAGGGGTTGGATCTAACGATATAAGAAAGCCTTTTAAAGATAATTTTTAAAAGAAGAAGGTGAAATTTTTAGCCTGTAGAGACAATAAAAATATACCTTCAAGATAATTGAAAAAATAAATGCTCAAATGGCATATGAATGGGTGCTTTGAACAGAAGATAAAATTTCTATTGGCACCACCATGTATGGATTCATAATGAATTCAAACATGTTTGAAGTTGTGCTCTGGAAAACTGAGGGTGATGAGGAGATCACTGATGTTGGACATGATCTGAAGAGTTTGATAAAATTATTTCATAAATTTCCATTGGGGAGACATTTTATAAATTCATGCTTTATAAAATAATGTATATGCATATGACAACTAATATAATATTAGTTATAAATATTATAACTAGTCACTCGACTAATCAACATACCTCAAAAGTTGTGTTTCCCCTTATCCTCTCAAAATTATTCATTTGGGAAAATGTGGAGGTGCCCTGTGTTCAGATTTGCCTTGTCAATAAATGTCTGTAGTGATAATCAGAGACCTTTCAAAATCACATATCAAAGTAAGGTGATTTTCTTGCTATTTTGTGTGATTTGCTGTTTACCCAATGTGGGCAGTTGATTAGCATAGCTAATTGAAAGTTGAATATATTCAGGCATTCTCAGTTGAAAGATTCTTTATAGCCACAGAATGCCAAATTGAATTATTTTCATCTCTCTAGTCTAAATCCTGGGCTGTGAATCTCTCTGGGACAGCTCTGCAGAGATTTATTACAGGCACACATCTGTATCCCCCCAAAGTCTTTCATTCTTGCCTAAATGAAGGGAAAGCCTGATTGCCTGTCTCCCTCCCCTGTCCCCTGTACCCGTGGCCGGAGGCAGTTGTACTGGGAAGACTGAGGTTACAACCAGAAGTGCCAACCCTAAAAATTTGCATTTAACAAATGAAAACAAACAAACAAACAAAATAAATTCTATTTATTCTGAATAAACATTTCCTTTCTGTTACCACTTTAATTAAAACAAAAAAATTCCCTGAATTATTAGTCTAATCTCTTCCATCTTTCACTTTCTTTCTATCACTGCTGCCACAATCTTACCACAAAATGTCTTTTCTCTTTGTCTAGGTTTCCTTCTTCCAATGAGTCCATCCTTCATTTTTTTTTTTTTTTGTACCTCCCCATCCAACCATTTTCAAGCCTACTGTCTCAGTGCTCTTTCAAGTATTCCCTTAGTATCCTTTCCACTCTTGCTCATACAATTTCTATGCCTTCTCATACCCTGTGAATAAAACTAACTTCTTAGTTGAGCATTTCAAGCCCACCAAACTCTGATCCCAATTCACTTTTTCTAACTTCTTTCTACTAGCAACCTGAACTCAACCAAGACATACCTGAAGTGGTTCGTTAATACATTTATTAAAAATATTACATAGTTGTAACTTCTGTATCCTTGTGGGATACTTTAAGTCTTGTCCAGAACAGATGAAATAAAAATCTAAAAATAGCGTAATTGTGAAACATCACATTCCACAGCCTGTTTTTGCTCATGGTGTTCCCTCTGGAGCACTCGCTCATCCTGAGGTTTCCTATGGAAAGCCTGCCCATCACTTCATGGAGGCTCAGCCCATCTGTCATTTCCTGCATGATTAATTTCCTCCTAATCAGTCCAGTCCCACTCATTTCCTCTCTTTTTCCCTTAAACTCTGTAGACCCCTCACAGGGTGGTTCACATAGCCTGGTGTTAGAGACAACCATGAGTGTTACCTACAAACTGTTTACTGATGACATATAAACTTGATAGCTTTTAGTCTTGAAAAAATTCTAGCACAGAATCTTGCACAAAGCAGACACTCATAAACAAATGTCAACAGACAGAACGAAGGAAGCAATATGGATTAGTTAAATTATATACTTTTGAGTTTCAGTTTAGAATCTGAACTTTAACTGAGGGTTTCCTTCTAGTACATCTCCTGTTTAAAAAAGAATGAATTTGTCTGGAACAGTGGCACTCTCCTGTAATCCCAGCAGCTCCAGAAGCTGAGACAGAAAGACTGCAAGTTCTTGGCTAGCCTCAACAATTTAGTGAGGCCCTGTCTCAAAATATATATCAAAAAGAGCTTGAGATGTAGCTCAGTGACAGCGAAGTACCCTGGGTTCAATCCCCTAGACCAAAAAAAACCAAAAAAAAAGACATATATATATAGAGAGAGAGAGAGAGAGAGCACTTTAAAATGATGTTTGTGGTAAGGAATGGATTACAGTTAATAAGACATTAATTCTCTGTTATGTAACTTCCTACTTGTGAAATGGCAGGCAAGTCACATAAAAGTTAGAAAGAATAAATGATGCATATTGTTTTAAAATAGTCCCTACTGTGTACTAGGAACTTTTCTAATGCTTTATTGATTTTACCTTATTAAATCTTCCCCAAATTCTAAGGGCAGATTCTGTTATTACCTTTTTACCAAACAAGAGCTAGGTTAGTCTCCAATGTTATGCAACTATTAGATGATAAGAGAGGGAACTTGAACTTATTCTCTTGGGCTCTAATGTCAGTGTGCATTCTGTACAGTTAGGTGATGTGATAAATGATCCCAGGTTGCCTTCCTGAGCTGTCATAAAAGCTTCCAAATTTTTCTGAATAATTGCAGTTAAAAATTTTTAAAAACTGCAATATTGGTCCACCAGGTATATAGCCTATATGGTTGCATAGCCCTGTACTCAGAAGTTTTTAATGTGTCTTGAAATTTGAAATAATTTTAATTGGGTTACAGATTTTCATTTTAAATGATGCAACTCATCCTGATTTAGTGTTTGTGGGGATAAATGTTTTCTTAGAACACTAGGTCTCTATTGTAACCACTACCCTTTCCTTCAAACACATCTCAAAAAGGTATAGAATCAAGATGTTAAAACAGCTAAAGATTGATTTTATAGAAAGCAGCAGAATTTCTTGAATAAGATGTTATTCTTAACATGTCCATCTGGGAAACAGATGAATTATCTGTCTTACTTTGCTCATCCTGGTTTGGTTAAGACTTGCCTCTTCTTCCCCAGGAGCTTAGAGGTGTAAGCATATTTCCTTCTATCTTTTCCTTTATAATTTCTGGAATGACTTTTTATCCATGCCCCTTTTTGACTGGCTCTTGTTCCCCTAGTCCTCTGCATTCTCTGGGCCATCTGTGGCACTCATGTCCATTTATTATTTTATTTCACAATGATCTCCTTTGAGTCTCTACTACAATGAAGGAAAAAGAACCCTGACATCCTGAGACATCTGATTATGCAGTTTGGCTTTCTCTGGTGATAAAAAGTATAAAGTGCATTCAAAGGCTGGTCCAGGGATGAATAATAGTCTGAAATATGGGCCTGGTCCAAATATAAGAAACAGATTGGATCACTTTTCACAGACCAGATATTCCTACTGAGAACATTATGTAAGTGAAGAAATGTACTATGTGCTAGAGAGGTAAAGACGAAGTCTAGACTATTTCTATCTTCTGCCAGCTCTCCACCCAGGGGAATAGATAATCACAGACTTAGTGATGCACATGATGTTCATGTGAATAAACTATATTAGGAGTGCATGTGGAAATGAAATGGGATAGGGAAAAATGGGAGCAGAAGAGATAATATTTGGGCTTCCTCTGAGGTTGAAGAAGGGAAGTCTTTGCCATAAATTCAAAAGACATGGCCACAAAACTGCAACATTTCTTTGCAGAAGTGAGTGATTGCTGTGATTGGGCCTGAGCTTTATGGATTGCAAGTGTAGATAGGAACAGGTGTGTCATGCAAGAGGTACAATGACATTCTGTCGAAAGAATTGAGTCAATAAAAGGTATTATGAGTAAACTTGATAGAAAATAGAGTTAACATAGGTAATACGTGTAGTAGACAGAACGGCTGCTTTCTCCAATGTCCCACCCTCGCTGCAGGACTCTGTGCAGGTATTAGTTTAGGCAAAGGGGAGTAAAGGTTGCAAACAGAGGGAACTAAAGTTGACAATCTCTGATTCTGAGATGAGAGGATATTCCTGGGTTATTCTGGTGGGCCCATAATCACCAGGGTTCTTATCAGCAGAAGATGGAGGCAGAAGAAAAGAACCAGTGAAACAGCAGCATAAAAAGGACTTAGTGAAATGTTGCTGGCTTTGGAGATGGAGGGATGTGGTCACAAAACAAGGAATTCTTGTGTCCTCAAGAAACTAGAAAAGACCAGGAAAACTCATTCTCCCCTAGAACCTCCAAATAGAATGTAGCCTTGCTCACACCTTGATTTTGTTTACATGAGAGAGATTCGTGATGGACTTTTGGTCGCCAGGACTGTAGAATACTACAGTTGTGGTATTTAATCCACTATGTTTGCATTGTTACAACTGCAATAGGAACCAGTACAATAGGTTAAATTCATGAATATATCATGAAAACTTTAAAGTCAATTTTAAATCCTGATTTAATAATGGATGACAATATTCTAGTGCCCCTTAACTTTCATGAGCCTTGCACAGGTTTCCCAATGCTTTCTACCTGCGCCTACTTCCTCCTAACGTTTCCAGATTACTTGGATTTGCAATCACAATGTTCTAACTACATTCAGGGCTGAAGTATATATACCAATTGCATTCCAGCCTCATTATAAGCCAATAAAACTAATAAAAAAGTTAGTTACTGATTTTTAAAAATTCATTGCTACCAACTCTTAACTGAACAAGAGATGCTGTACTTATCTACATTGTTCTCTGCCTACATTATTATTTCTATTTGTATCAAAAGCAAAATAATCTGGATCTTCAACTCCTCCTTCCAAATTAAAAGGTCAGAAAGACCCTGCATGTGAGATACTTGACACCCTGCCAAACCCATAATTACAGATTTGTTTATGCCATTCCTCTTGACACAGGGTAAAATATCTGTATAAAAACTCATTTACTTTAGGGTGGCAATCCTGTTTAGATTAATTGACTAGGGAAATTAATATTTACTTCACTTACCTATCACTGTTGAAATGTTAACTGTAATGTATAAAATCCATTAAGAACCAAAGCATACTTTGCAAACTACAATATGTTGATTTACATGTATACTGCAGTTCATGTGGTCACAAAATGGCAGAAAATCTCTGGGTGTATTAAAGGGCAAATGGTTTTATTTGAGTATCAGGAACATGATTGTGACTTTCGAGTTTAGATTGATTTTTCCTTGCAGTGGAATAACCACAGCTATTCCACACTGAAAATGAACTAGATTTTCTGGTGCCCTGTCGTTAAGGATGCCCCATACCAAGAAGGCCATCAGTTTATCTGCCAGTGTGAACAAGAAGAAAAGCATGTTTGTATGTGTTGACAATACTGATTCTTACTGTAACCAAGGTAGGTTTCGTTTAGGAGCTGATGTTAGCTAGAAAATGTCATTTGGCAAACCAAAGATTGTTAATTCTGCCAGATATCCCTCAGCTGTAATATGGTCAGTGTCAAAGAAGACACAGAGCTGCCTAGTGCACCTATTCATTTAGAACTGTATTTTGCCATTAATTATTACTGACTCTTTTGAAATCGCATGTTTAGAATCATTCCTTGGGATTATGGCTGGAATTTTCTGTGGCCTTTGTTGAAAGTTTGGCATGACCTGGTCAGATTGGATTTCCCAGCCATATCCATCTCTGAGTTAACATACTATGACAATTTAAAGGAAATCATCAAGATTTGTGCTCCAAAGGTACTTGGTATAAAAAAAAAAGTAGCTTTTCTTGTCTTTTATTTGCCTTCCTGTGTATAATTTTTGAATCGTTCGAAATTTCTCCATTCTGCTGAGAATAATGTAGAGAATCCTTAATTCTTTAATAAAAATGATTGCACTCACATTCTGTGGTTTTTCACACCTTAGGAATTTATCATTGAAAATCTCTTAGAAACAAAAAGACACTTCAGTCCTTTTGTCCTACAGGAAAACCTTGAACTAATTGCTATTTGGCTCTTTTAGTAACAGTCTCTCAAAGGCAAGCTCAACAGATAGTTCTCCAAGGTGCCTGCCACCCTTCCACTTCTTTAGAAAATCAAATGTTCTTCTTTGATCAAATTAGACACCATAACCCAGTCACCTTCACTGAATTTCACTTCATTGTTACACCTTTCACTTTTATGAAATGCAGCTACAGGAATTGGCTATATAAATTTAATTCCTGCTCTCTCTGCATAACATGTTGGACAATATTGGCCCCTGTGTTTCACAATGCCCTTTATGCATTGTCCCAGGTGAGAACTCTCTCTTAGGATTCAGGACTAGGAACATTTATTGAGAAACTTGTTTCTTTTCTTTCCAATAATAAGAACAATGTACTTTCTTAGGTTTCCTGTGCACCTTGTCACGCTGCTGGAATTTATCCCTTGACTGGCCGGGGTACTAAGACTCAAAAGAAATGCTCATTTAGACAATTTAACATATTGTCTAGGTTTCTATATTTAGCTTTATCTTTGAATTTTTTCTGTTTTTCTATATTGTTAGTTAATATTAAAATATGTTTTATTACTTAGGAAGTTTAGAAAAGAGATGCACTTTGGGTTAAATAAGATGGAGAAGTTAAGATGCATTTGGAATGATATTCTATGAAGTAGACACAGAAACCTATAAAGGTAATATCAAAGTTTGGTAAGAGAAAAAAATCCCTATTTATTTTCTGGTATGGTATCAGGGATTAAAAATAATAAAACTTATTTAAGTCATCCATTAATTGATCCAACAATACTAATAGAAGCTTCGATACTGTTTTGACACAAACATTGCCTTTAGAAAGTTTTCCCTAGTGACTACAGTAGACAATTTTGCTCTATTATAGCATATGCTATTTTAGAGGAGCTACATGCTGCCATAGGACCACAAAGGAAGCAATTTGGATTTTAATTTAAGGTGGGATTAAAGAAAAAGAAATTTCAAAGCAAAGACCAAAGGAAAATAGCAAAAGAATCTATCCCAAGGAAGAGACAAGAGAGCTCCAAGGAAGAAGTCAAAGAGTTTGGTAATACTCCCAGCTGAGAGAAGATACAGAGCTTCCAGGGAGCTAAAACATATCATCGAACATGTCAGTCAGCATCTTTCCTTTCAGAGTGTCAAGGTTACTTAATCTTTGGGAGCCCTGACTACACACCTACCCTTAACATTAATTATCTTATTGACAAAGATAGCGTTATTCAGAGAGCAAGAACACGCTCATTTCTAACCCACAGTGATTGCAAAACACTATATAGAGTATGGGCCCAATTATGTGGTTTGCATACATGTGTATATGTAATTGGGGCCCGAAAATGATAACCTGTAGATTTTTTTGTTGTTTCACATGAAGCTTTTGACATGATCAGTTCAAGTCTGCTGTGGTTCCCACACCACAGGAACCACTGTGCTCTGTTGTGTGGCTTCCATTCACAACATTATGTCATGATAGAATGGCCAGCTGGAACAATTGCTGAAGGAAGGGACAGTCAAAAAAAGAAACAAAGGCACAAACTTTCATAAAAAAGAGTTTGATGTACTATAGCTCCACTTATCAGTTGACCAGAATACACTTTTGTGGCTATACCCAGCTGTGAATTGGGAATGAGAAATGAAGTCATTATTCAAGATGGCAATAAGTCCTGATAAAAGTGTTTAATATTTAAAGAGAAGAGAACAGATTCTATAAGGTCACTTACATTTTCAGATAGTGTATACATATTGATATATCTGTATCTATAAAATTATGCTTAAACTGCATTTCTCTTTAACAAGATGTACCGCAAAATGTGAATTTATCTGAAAGTTGGAGACTTTGCAACATGATACACAAATTTCTTTACAATAAGTGATTATACTACATCCTATCTGTTGACCTTGTTGTTGAACTAATAAAATCAGCTTCATGAAAAGTATATAAGACAGCAAACTGCATTTTCTATCAATTTTTTTGAGAAGAAGAGTAGATACTCACCTAGCTATAACAAAATAAGTTACTTAGCACATCATCTAAGAACATCAAAAAATTGGAGTGGTTAATAACTATCTATATAATCATCTTATTTCTCAATGTATTTTGCTAGACTATACTTTATTTCATGTCCTCACATAATATCTGTGGTTGTATGTGAAAATGAATAGATCATATTCTATTTATATGGAACGGCATCTCTCAAAGGTATTATGGAATCATCCAGGGAATCCAGGTAATTTTTAAATGGTTTTGCTTGTATAACTTTAAAGAAAACATGTTGGACCTTAGTTATCTAAATAATTACAATTATACTCTACTTCTTTTTAAAGTAGGATTATTATAATAAAACAAATTCTAGGTGATGTTAAGTGAGGTAGAAACCCAATAATTATGTGGGGTGTTATTGTCAGCTAACTAAGTAAAGCAAAAACTGAAGTCATTTTCATGTTTCTGAAATAGAAAACATCTTGAAGAAAATTTTTATTGTTACTTCTGTTATAGCAAAGTTTCTGAAACATTACTCCTAACTTTTACCATTCTTGGCCATTTTATTTTTCCATGAAAGAGCACAGCTCCCACATGATTTTGTAACAGAGGCTTATGCTGGGACAACACAGGCATTGTATAAGGAGGACTTGAAGCTCCCTGTGCCCATTTGCATTATATTTAATGGATGTCAGTCCATACGTCTTATCTCTTGTTTTTTATTACATAATAGCAAATATGGAAAAAATAGAATTATGCTTCACAACATAATGTATGCAATTTTTAATCATCTGTCACATTGTATTATATTTTAGACTCTTGCAAAAATGCATTATTTCTTTTTGAGTTTTAGATTTTGGGGAGAATGACAAAAGAATATAGGCATGATGGTGTATCCCACCCAGTAGTGAGCTGCAGTTCTCTCCTGGATATACATAACTTTGTGGGGATGTGATGCTCATTTAATTAAGCTGGCGTTTTTAATATTTGCTTATTCTCTCAGGTCAAATATTTGGATACAACAATTTGTAGTGATGTGTTTATTATTGAGAGATAAACCTGTATAATTCTTTAATACTCTACTGTGATTTGGTAGACTTAAATTCTTTGAACAATTATGTTGATTCTCCCCCTTTACTTTGGGAAGTGTAAAATACATGATATAGTAAGCACAGAATGAAGTTGACAATTATTGTGTGCATTTGGGATGTGTACATAGGGAACCACAAAATTTAAGGACAATATAGTCACTTTTGGACTTAAATTATCTATATTGCCCCTCCCCCATCAGTTAAATGTACCAGAGAATTGCAAGTTTTCCACATTACTTCTGGCTCTATAAATCTGGATAAAGGGGAAATTTTCAACAGAAAGATAATATTTTAAAGGTCAACAGGGACATAGTATGAATGGTTTAAAAATTATCACTTTCCAGATCTTTCCCAAATGGGTGGCAATGTGCTGTCATATCTTGATCATGTACCTCTGTATTTGCTTCAGAAGGTAGGAAAACTGGGTTCTAATATCTGTGTTTTACCACTAATTAGCTGTATAATCTTACATAACCAACAGTACAGTTCTGTGATTGAGTTGCCTGCTAGGTTTGGGTGTGAGCCGAGTATCCTCAAAGGTCCATTGTGATTGAAGGTTTGATTCCAAGGTGGTGCTGTTGGCAAGTGCAGCCTACTGGCAGAACCTTAGGTCCCTGAGCACAAGGCACTCTGCATGTTACCCCTTACATTCGTGAAAGAGGCCTGTTGTCAAAGGCACAAAACCGGTACCCCCTGTCCTTCCTGTCTTTGCTCATAGCATAAGATTGAATTGCTTGCTCTCATAGGCACTCATGCCATTGTTATCCATCATTGTGGAAGGCAGCCAAGAACTGAGCTAAAGCCAGCACCATGTCCTTGAACTTCTAAAACTATGAGTAATAAACCTCTTCTCTTTATAAAGTTAGCTGCCTCAGGTATTTCATTATAGTGATGAAAAGCTAATACACTGACTGAAGGCAGATAATGCCTTATGTTTCGGTCCATTAGAGATACAAGACAAGGGTCAGCAAAGTACATGTGACAAATCCAGCCTGCCACCTTGTTTTGTAAATAAAGTTTTGTTGGAACATAGCCCTGCCTATCTGTTTACATTTTGTCTGTGGCTACTTTTATGCTATAGTGGCATAGCTGAGTAGTTAGAACAAAGATCACAGAGCCCACAAAGCCAGAACTATATACTTATCTGAACTTTTCAGAAATAGTTCAATGACCCTTGCTGTACCAGTTATACTATAGTCATTCTGAACATGTCCCACCACTGATGGTGAGCAGTTTCTGGCCATTAATCATGTTTTGTTTGAGTACAACATTCTCCTTCAATGTGCTACAATCCAACACTGGAAAACTTTTCTGTGTAAAGGAGTAAAGATACAGAACTGCTCATGTTAGACCTGCTCTACAAATAAAAAGCAGATTTCTCTTGGGCAATCAGTTTGCCATCTTTTGTGAGCATGAAATTCATTTTATAATTTTAAGGAGGAAAATGTGGTCTTAAGCATGGGAAAAGGCTTAAAAATATCTTCTATTCTGTAATGTGATCTACCTTCTCACTGTTTATTTCAACTCAATAATAAAATATAACTCCCAAATGTGAAGAATTTTCCTGGACTGTGAAATTGATAAGATCCAGACTCTTCATCTGGAAAATTTTCTCAAGCCTCCTCCCTTCTAATTCTCACCCCACTTTCTTTCTGCAAATTTGAAAGAAAATAATATTCCTTATTTAATTTGGGGGACCTCATTTGCATATACTGCTTTTTTTTTGGTAAGTGAAAGAGTTCACACAATTTATTTTATAAGGAATTAAATTGAATTTAAAATCAACACATAACAAAATGAAACATATCAAAATGATTCACAGGCCTAATAGTTCAAAAACAACTGCTATTTTCTCAAAGTGGTATACCTTTGTACTAGTGTGACGTGTAAAATTACTTTAAATGAAAGAAAATTATTTGTTGCTGTCTACTACTACATTCTTTCCTTGGTTCTAAATAATCTATTGATTTATTTCTCCATTCAGTAGAGGGTTACTTCATGCCCCATTATTTCTTCTTCTTCCTTCCCATTCCCAGAGTCAATCGTGTATCACTCTACAATTGTGTAATAGGTCTTCAAGGAGAGCTCCTACCCCTTCCCTGGTTACTACCCAAACCCAAGAGATTCCTGACCAGCTATTTCTTTATAGGCCTCAACCTCAAGTTTTACTAAAAAATCAACATCAACATTATTTAGGCATATTAAATTTATTAAAGAAAAGGGAGACATTAGGCAAGATATCACAGGGAATTTATTCTGTGTCCCTCAATCCTAAGTGCCATAGAAATGAAACTCAGAATTGATGGCTAAAGTCACATACAAAGCCCCTGATTTCCAAGCCCAGAATTATACAGGACAGTTAGGTATTTGACATGTGTTGAATACCGGGAACCAATCAGTCCATGCCTGAATGTGGACCAGAACCTAAAGCTTGAAAATATGAAATAAAATGAGGCTCTGTACTACAGCTATATAGGACCCTGGGGAACTTGAAAAGCTGAAAGATGAAAGGAAAATTTGAGAATAAGCAAAATGAATGAAGCCACCTGACTGTTCAGTGAATCATGCACAGTATATACAGTTTTAGGTTCTGTGGATGTGTTGAATATGTTTAAAATTTATGTTATGCCCAAGAGTTCAAGAAATACAATGTTCAGTGTTGAAGCCAGCAGAAGGATATAGAAGTAATTAAATTTAATTATCTCTGAAAGAAAACAGGAACAGGGCAGGAGAAGGAGGAGGAAGAAAAGGAAACAATAAGATTAGTAAACAGAATACACAAAACAGTAATTATAAAACAAATTATCCAAATAAAAATAATGTAAATGAACTCATTAAAAAATTAAAAATTATCTGATTGGTTAAAATAAAATAAAAGATCCCATTATATGCCATGGACTTGATTCATATCTAAAGGAAAAACCATACCAAAAGAGTAAAATTAAAGGAATGAAGATAAAATACTTTGCAATCAATAAGGAAAAGAAAGCTGCCTTAACAATGCCAAGTATTATTTTCCCTAATAGGCTAAATGTTATTTAAAGTAATGAGAGAATGCCATATTGCTTCTTGGATTGCTATAACAAAATACCTGACACTACCCAGGTGTAAAGGACAGAAATGTATTTTCTCACGGTTCCAGAGCCTGAGGAGTTCAAGGTCAAGGAACAAGCAGGTTTGGTTTTTTGGTGAGATTGCATACTCCAGAGAGTGGAACGCTCTAACCTCACGTGGGAAATGTTGAGAAGCCAGGTACATGACTGATGCCAATAAAGGCTTTTTTACAGAGGCCTTCATGCCATTAAAGAAGAAAAAGGCCCATTGGTTAGAACCTCTTTAAAGTCCTGCCTCCTAATACTAGTACACTGGCAATGTATGAATTCAGCAGGGTCACAAACATAGTAGAGGGATACTACATGGCAGGTAAAGGAATCACCTACCAGGAATACACACCAACTATAATATATTCCCCTTACATTAACTGAACTCTATAAAGCTAAACAAAGAAAATTACAAGAAGAAATCAGCAAATCCACAACTTAACAAACAATTAGAAAGAGTAGATGAAATAAAGTGTGTAATGTGAGAGATTTGAACGACAAATTAACAGAATTGGCCAAATACATAGAAAATACTTACAGAATCTTTCATTTAAGAATCATTTTCACAGAGCATGTTTTGGGAAAATAATTTATAATTTTATAATTTTAAATTGTCACATTTGGAAACTTTAAAATGCACTCCTATATAACTTATTTTAAATGGGAAATAGAAATTACATGTTATTTGGCACAGAAAACAAAATAACAGGGTAACCAAATATGCATAGTATTTTATTTTTCTAGAGTTAAAAATATGCTTTTCACAGTACAATTATACAATTTTAAAAAAATCAAATAGTACAGATATGAATTAAAATTCTCTACCATATCACTGCATAATATACTAAACTTCCAAATATTTTTGGAAAGTTGCGACTGCTGTTCATAGTTTCTTGGATATCTACAGGAAACAAACAAAAAGGGTAAAAACTCACAACCCCCTTGTTTACATAATTATATACATCACACACACACACAATATTTTCAAATAAGAAGAAATTTTATGACCTCAAGTTCATTTATTAAAGATCAAATAAAATATTTTTGAATTCAGTTTGAACAGGAAAAGAGAACAGAAAACAAAAATATAGCAAGGAGACAAGATGTGAGCAGAATTAAACAGAATGAATAAAGAAAAAACATCTATTTTACTTACTTGAAATGATATAATATTGACAAACATCTATAGACCATCTATAGCCACATTAACTATATCTACATTAACTATATCTGCAGCATCTGCCGTAAGATTCTTTACCTCTGCACCACTGAAATCTTGGACCAGATAGTAGGAGGAGCTACAGCGTTCACTGTAGGACCTGTAGCAGAATCCCTGGGCTCTTCCCTCTCAAGTTCCATTAGCATCCTTCCTCCCCTGAATGAAAACCTCTTCAGACACTGCCAAGTGTCCCTTGGGAGGAAAAACAGTTCCAGTGAGAACCACCATATCATTTATACAATATAGATAGATAGATATGCCATCTGTAACTTTATCTTTTCTTGTTCCAGTGACAAAGTCTGGACACAGGAAGCTCGAGTTTGTATGTCATACTTAATGAATGAGCCTTACTGTGACCAGGATTTCTCTATAAAATGGAGACAGTAATTTCCACCTTTTGTGTCATTTGCTAGAAGCTGAAGGGAGAAAGATAGGTCTAAAGATTTTTGAAAAAGTAAAATATACTAACAAGAATAAGATAAAACAATAACAGTTAAAATATTTTTATGTCATAACTGTCATACTAATGTTAATATTAGGCGTATATGGAGATAATTCATTTTAAAGAAGACCTAAAGGCAGGAGTCTTCATGTGAAATCATAACTTGGCTACATGGCGATCACTTTTTTTTCATAGTTTTCAAAGTTTGACTTCTTAATTGCAAACAGAGGAACAATAACTGAAACCCAGGAGAATTGTTAGGAGAAATAAATCTGCTGCCATATGTGGATAAGAATGCTGCTCCATAGTAGGTACAAGAAGTATTTGAGGAATTCAAATCAATAACCTTTTCTTGTAATATTCTGGGATACTTCCTTCCTTTTTAGATTGACTTTTGTGTCAATCATTTTTGCTGTGTTTCTTGGGGGTTTCTCTATTTGAAAGTCCTCATTCCCTATTAATCTAACACACTACTCATTATCCTGCATATCCCCTTAAGTTTCTATTCCATATTGGTGATACCTCTACTCTCTTGTCATCTAAAAGAGATTTGTTTCTTCTCTTTGCAAAATTTTGGACAGGATTTCCAATGAAAGACACCATATTTAGAGGTAATGGCATCTCCAGTAGTAAGAGTCAACCAAATCACCTTTTGTAAATAGCCAGTAATATGTATTAAAACATTAATGGCTCAGACCTAAATATGCACTTCTTTGAAAAATAATATTCTGCAATGGCAACTAATGGCTAAACCTGTTTCTATGTTTACACTATAAATCCTTTGTTTTAAAAGTTAATGTCTCAGCTGTGAAAATTCTCTTTGTGGTTAAACTTGGCAGAAAGGTTGACACTCCAGAGTGATATTTTCCTCTCCTCAAGTTTAGAGGAAAAGCCATTAGTTTATTTTTAAGATCTTAGCAGGAAGAAAGGGAAGTGAGTGCCAACAGAGATGCTTCAGATGCTTTTTATTGCTCGAAAATTGAATAACCAGTTTGCTTTATTTTAAGCAATATGGAAACATGAAAACTTACTTTGGACTTGTGAGGATTCTTTTCCATATAAGATACCAACACCAGTCTAATCAATTTTAATTTTCTTTCTAACATTTAAAGTGGATTTTGGCCCATGCGCAGTTGTTCATTTTCTTCAGAAATTTCATAAGGATTTTTAGTATGAAAAGTTATCGAGCATGCAAGGTTCTGTGGATGAAAAGCTCCCTAAGCATGCATTGACAAGGAGGACCAGGGTCGTTACAGTTTGTTGTGTCAATGATTTGCAAATAATGGGTCTCTGGGAGATTTTTAAATTGCAGCTTTCACTCCAGGCCATGGTGCTTTTTAGGATGAGCTGAGTTGCTATGAGGCTTGGCACTCTTCAATGCACCTTAGGCAGGGGCTCTAATACTTCCATTGAGATCATAACAGCTGGCCATTACAATCAATCTCAATGACATATTTTTCTTGCATTTTTTCTTTGAATAAAAAACAAAAAGCCCACTCAAAAGACAATATTAAAGTTGTAACTTAAACCAACTACAGTAAAGAGCTTTCTCTGACTATTTTGAACATCATAAATTACGTCTTTATAAAGCCATGTTTAAACCTCACATGACTTACAGTTATGGATAGGAGAGTACCCAGTTTTAATGGGGATGAAAGGGAATCAGTTAAAATGGCATCAGAATAGCATGATAGTAGAATTAGGAAATGTAGCAGAATCATGCGTCTATTATGGAGGAAAGTACATGAAGAGTCTCTTTCTCTCTCAATATATATAATTTCGTAAACTCTTAAAGTATCTGGTAAATTGTAAGTTCAAATTTATTATAACTGCACTTCCACTTCTTATATAAACTGAATTTTAACTAATTCAACTGTCTTATGCAATATCCTTGAAATAATCTACTCTTCTGGCGTTCAGAAAATCATGATTTTTCCTAATGACTAGCACCACTTAGACTTTGATGGCCTGAAGAAAGTTCTTGGAGGGTGGTATGCAGGGATGCCTCATGGATTCAATGACTCATACTTGCAAGATTTAACATTTTAGGAAACATTTCAATATAATTGGCTCTCCCACTAGATATAATTTTACATTAGTGAAAAACTAATGGTTATCAATATCAACTTTTGGGGACTGACAGTGTTACTTAGTGGTAGAACACATATTTAGCATGAGAGAAGTCCTGGGTTCAATCCATAGCTCAAAATCACAAAACATTTTTCTTAACATAAAAATACATAGAACATATTTATGATTATCAAGAGTGCCTGAGTGTGACTTCCTTTTCTAGAAAACTGTGGTTCCCTCACTGGATAGATGGCATATTTATCACTCCCTTAGCATCTCTCATAAGACCTGCCATGATGGACAATAAATATTTGTTAAAACTTGGGCTATGCTTGAATGACTATTGTGCCCATGCCACAACTACTGTCAACATCTCCAAACAATTCTGGTCAAAATTGAGAAGTGAATTTGAGAATTATTCAGAAAGTGAAGAAGAGACAGTGTGAATCAGATGATGACTGCTAACAAATTCATGCAGAATCACCAATCGATTGTTGAGAATGTACAAGCAGCAGAAATTAAGCAAAGATCAAGAAGATGATCATCGGAGCATAAAATGTTGAAAGTAGTATTTTTAACTCACTAAGAAGTTACACTGAGAAAGCACCTCCTTGGAAGATAGCAGGAGATGTTCTAGAACAGCAACAACAAAATTATGAACACAATTAAGATTTTCAGAAATGGGATATACTGACAGCAAAGTTATTAAATATTATCGAAGAAAGAAAATAATATTTCAGTAAGGTAATTAACGAAAGAGAAGAGTTTTGGTTAAATTTGCTTTCTTGTTTCTTCAGAATATTCCTATAGGTTTACAAACTTTAAACAGAAAAAGCTTGAATGTATTTTCCATTACACACTGGTGGTAGATAGAGGTGTCAGCAATGTGTTGAAGGATAGTGTAGTTGCATGTTGTAACTAGGAAATACTGACTGGTGATGAAGTTGGAGATAACAGCGACCAAGCCATAGTAGGGGAAATGCTCCATACATGCTTGATGGAGAGGTGGGGTCACCAGTGTATGATAGGAAAACAGAACTGATAGGAAGAATTGAAATATGAAAGATAAGAAAGCCTGAAATATGTTCCAAGAAATGGAAATTCAGAATTTGGGGAAGGAGTTGAAGGAAATGAACAACTTTCTTTATGGCCTATTTATTCAATATATCAAATCTGACACTTTGAAAATCATAATAGGATTACTTGCTTCAATCCAAGTTTCAAAGTTTTCCAACAGCAACAACTATGAAACCATCCCATTTTCAAAGCCATGTGAGCATAATATAAGACTGAAGTTCCTCTTCAATGTGTTGAGCAGAGTGAAGAGAATACTTTTGTTAGAGATTCAATCCACACCCAATCTCTGGAAGCCTGTGCGGGAACATGAATCATGAGTTTTCTTTGCTCTTTTCTTCTCTTCTAATTTTTTTAAAAAATGTCTTTACGTCTACAATCTGAAAAGTTCCTAAGAGTCACACAAGTGAGAAGTCATTGTGAGATGATCATGAACTCAGTTGTGTTTGATTAAATAAGGATAGCATTCCTTTCCATCAATTACACCTAAACCAAGTGCATGTAGAGGGGCCACCTTATAGACACCTTGCCTCCATTCTGCTAGTTGGCATTTCAATCAGTTGATTTGACCTTGATTTTGACAGCTGAATGGCACAAAGAATTTTTTTGGCCCTGCCAACAACTTTCCTGAGCATGGTGCTTGACCAATATTTGAAAATACATGACTGAATTCAATAAAAAGGAAGTTTTCCTGGAAACAGTAGGGGTTGATGTTAACCAACACTTCACTATTAGAATTAAATAGTATGAGAGAGGCACTTTTCTTAATACTGATCTTCAGAATTTTTCCCTCCCAAATTATTTTGATGTCAAAGACTAAATAGCACAAAAACAAATTTTATCTGCTACAGTAATAGAAAATCAAAACATAAAACAGACACTTTGATAGTCTCAAGAAGAGAGATTTTCTAAAAGCAAGTGGGGTTTATAGCAATTGCCTACTTAGAGTAAAGTACTTTTAAGGAATGTAGTTTGGTCTCTTTAAATTTTTTGTAAATGAATAGAGGTCTAATTATTCCAGACTGCGCTTTTAAATCAACAGGACCATGAAGTGTACACTGTGCAGTTCAATGTGAGTGTCAAAGTCAATGTCAGTAGGTGATTACCCCCATATTTAGCATTTTTTCCCAGAAGACTTTTTAGGAAGTGTGCTTATTTTTCTAGAGTGCTTAAATACGATTTAATCCAGAGAAACCTGTGACGATGTGTTGGCAAGCTGGTGTTTTGACAAGAAATGAGTCAGGGTATGTGGACACTGGTGATGCATGAATCTATCCAACAAAACATCTCGTCAAAATATGTCTTTCAAACCAAGGTGTCTGTCATAATTCCTGGGCCAAATGTTTCATGAACAGTTCATCTAAACACTACTGTCAAGAGAATGTTATTGGCTGTCAGCTTCCCACATGCAAGTGATTAATAAAGTGACAAATTTAAGATCAAAGCTCTCAAGGTCTAGGACAGATTTAGCAGAGAGTGTATGAGACGTGGGTGTGTGAATAGGGATTGAGTCTCTGGATTTGATCAGGCAAATATCTTATTCTACACTTAATATGTTCCCTCCTCAGACTAGCTACAACAGTGGAGAATGACACTGGAAATTAGAAATGGAGCCTCACCATGTTTCCTAGAAATTAATTGAAATGTGTCTCAGCCTGGTATTTAAGACTAATCTTTGATACTGAATCAAAAACGGTGGCAATGTCTTCCTTCTGCCTTATAAACACAATTTATAACTTCATTTATTTATCATACTCAATTCTAAATGAAAAACATTTACTCTTTGAACATATAAAATTTCATGAGAAGTACAATCTCACCAAGAGATTGTAAGAAAATCTTAATGTACTCTTCATAAGAATGAATGAAAATATTTTCCAAATGTTCAAATGGACAAGTTTCAAGTTTGTAATATCATTATCTAATTTTACTACAAAGCCAATAACTTAAAACAATGTGAAATTATGTTTTAGAATTCAAGACATGTTTTATGTGTATCAGTATTATTTATGTAAGTTTTAACATTAGTAACACCCAGAAGTTAATAACATAAATCCATTTATTTATGAAAAAGATGTGTACTAATATGATAAAAGGTAAACAACTTTATTGCTTGATATATGGAGTATGTAGCTTGCAGAAACTACGTACCTTATATCTTTTAAGAGACTAGAGATGTTTAATGTTTAAATGTGCTAAATTATACTTTAAATAATCTGAGAATGCACAGATTTGCTTTATATTAAATGAAACATATTTTAATCCTGGCTACTATATATGTAATTTACATAGAATGATAAGAAAGAACAACAAAAATGTTTATGTGTATAATATGCTATTTTCTGTTTTACATTGAATTCAAATTGAAATGACTTAATTCTATAAGTCCAGTTTGTGAATAAATTAAGGACACTAAATTTTATTATCTTTTGTGGCTACAAAAGAAACATTGTGATGAAGATCACTTATTTGTCAATGTATAGTAATAAATAAATGTAACAAAATAAAATATTTCATGAACCTAATAGCATTATTTAAACTTTTTTTTGTTCCAATTCAAATGAATTCAAATCAATGATATTTTTCTTTTATTTATTCATTCTGCTGCACGGGTGTTTCATCTGGTATGACTCTTGAAAAAGGTAATTTCATATCAACTTCAAACTCCAAGGACCTAATGAATTATAATTGTTAGGAGTAGCATAGGGGAAGCCTAAGTTACAAAAACTCTTTCCTCATTAAAGTCTCTCTTTACTTGTCCCTCCCATCAGGCATGAGGAACTTATTAGTTTGGGTTATCATGGACTTTGTTAAAGATGGCAACAACCAATGGACCAGCCATAACAATAGGCCCTGGACCCATGTGCCGGGGGTCCAAAAGAAATCAGGAATTAGGCCTAATAAGAATCAGGTAATGTACCTAATAAAAGTCAGGCAATAGGCCTAATGAAGCTTAGGCAGTGAGACTCATGAACACCAGGCAGTGGGCCTAATGAGACAGAGGCAACAGGCCTAATGGAAATCAGGCAACGAGCCTAATGAGAACACCGTAGACTTCATTTGGGTTTCCTCTCTCCATGGAAGTTTGTACTGTACACTCTAATGGACCCCCTCAGAAACATACTTGACTTGTATTTGACCAAATATAAGGTAGCAGAAAAGGGAAATGCTATTAGTATATAATGTAGAGTCAATATGCAATTGATTTGCCTTATTAAGTTTTGTAAGTACAATAAATTTGAAAACCATCAGGACCTGTACACACCATCACAAGCAATAGTTTTTAGTAAGCATGACACAGCTCTAATATGGAATTTATCCTGAGTTCCTGAATTGATGTCTCAGTACCAAGTCCTAATCAGCCTCTCTTTTCAGTTATTTATCCATCTATTTGCAATAATTTCTTAAAGAATTCAATACACATTTTTTAACATTTATGTGACAAGCATGGACCTGGTGTCAGAACAGAACAAAACTAAACAGTACAACAACTACACAGACTGAAAGCCTTCTAATATATCAAAGTTCTAAAAAATAAACATTTGTGTAATTTTTATGGTCATTAGGTTTAAAACGTAAATCTATGTCATTTCTGCTTTGTAAAATATAGCAGAAATGTTGAACTTTCTCTAATTCTTTGAGAAAATATTTTAATGACTACATGCCAGACACTGAGTGATAATGGACCCTTCTCTTGTTGACTCTTTAGTCTAACAGGGGAGACAGACAACAAACAAGAAATGACAAAAATGCCAATAGTGAGAAGTGCCATAAACAGAACAAAGTACTGTGATAGAGAATTCTGAGGCAGGAAAAACCAAGATTTCATTGCTTGCTTAGGGAAGGAATTTAAAATGCTACAGGCCACCAGAGTGAAACTTGATCACCCAGACCCAGAGACCAGTGGTGATAGCAAGACCGGTTAACATGATTGAAGAACTAAAAGATTAGATTGGAGTTTCCATTATTCGTGACATGGCTAATGAGAGAGAGAGTGGAAGTGCCTCAGTACCCGTCCTGGTTCTTGTACTTATTAATTCATAATTAAAGAAAATGTATTTATTCTCTTCTGGCTTTCCATTCTCCTTGAATATAATGAAACATATAACATTATAGCCTGTAAGATCTGTCAGGTAAAGAGTGACTAAAATATATTTATGTGTTCTTATTTAAGATAAGATAGCAGTTTTTCAAAATTTATTTTTTTATATTAGGGAAGTAAACAAAAGGACTGAAAACCACCATGATATTCACCAAAAACTGAAATATTGATTTTAATTTTGGAAAATATAAATGTCATTATTATGAAAATGAAAAATAGGCTATAGCAATTCTATAATTGCTATAAAATTCAATCATTTAATTCTAAAATAATTATAGTTGGGTCATTGTTCTAGCAACAGAATCAAAGATGATTGCCATGTGCAAATGTGACCTGGAACCATGTAACATGTTTTGTAAATAAAATGTAAATGTCATATTGTTCTATAATGTGCAATTGTACCCATCATTTTAATTTCACTTTCATTGCCCTTAGAATTAATATTAGAGAAAAATAACCTCAACTCTTTGGGATATAATACTTTCTTTTTGATTTCAAATTGAATTAGAACAAAACCTCAATAACACAGAATAATATGTCTGACATGTGGTTTTCCTTCAGGAGATATTGAGTTTTTAGATTTTACCAACTCCCTTGGAAGCTTTAGGGTTCTTACGATGCCTGGAGTCAATTTTGAACAACTTTGCAATTTACTATAGGGAATCTTAATTCAAATTCAACAAAACACTGAAAGAGGGAATGCTTTGGGGGCAATTAGTCTTCTCTAAGGACACCAATATGAGATTCCCTGATGGAGAGAAGAAGATGTAAATAAAATATATCTGTAACACTCCAATATGTTAAATAGTAATAATGATAAAACATTGTGGTTAAATATTTAAGCCCTAGCCATTTCATTGAGAGAATTAAGACTAGGTCTAAAAACCAAATATAAGTACTTGAGAATTTATCATTACAAAAACCCTACTTAGGGGGTCTATGTACATGTTAAAGTTTTTCATTTGGTTGATGTAAAATGGTTTGACCTGGATTAAGGCACCAATGACAAAAAATAAATGATTTTATTTAATTCTGCCAGGGCCTACATTGAGTCAATCAATCAACCATTCATTCATGTACTTTCAGTGCCTACTACTGTGTCAGATGTTCCAGATGTAGGGATACAGTAGTGAACTTAGGAATTGAAATTTCACTCCCCGTTTTGTTCAAGTTTAAATTATGAATGGTGGTGTGCACATCCTGTTTCCCTAGGTTAGGAGATGTGTTGTCTCCTAACAATGCAAATGCTGATGAGAAGATTGAGGTTGCTGTCAGCCTGACCCATTCATGATAAGGTTCCCCACTGGTGTTTTACTTCATGGTTTTAGCAGCCATGGATCACTGCTTAGATTGATTCATCAATTGCCATTGATTCATTAGTTGTATTAAAATGCTAATGTTTTGATTGTTTCATTTCTTCTCTGGTTTACAGTATTCTTTTGTTTAAAGAACAACTCTTCTTATCTGTTTGTTTACATGAAAAGAAGTGTCCAGTAAAGACCGCTAGGGTGCCTTATTTTCAATCCTGTATTCATCTATTTGTAGAATCTGAGGTGATTGCTTCAGACAGAGAACCAAATGTAAACCAAAGATGAAGGTTTTTCTTCTTTCAGATTTATTATAAACTCAGGATGTTAACATATTTCATGAATTTAAATCCATTGTGATCCTTGCTCCTTTTGGATGGTAAAATTGTTTGAAGTTGACTTTTAATAAGACTCTGGAGGTCTTAGACAACTCTTAGGTTTCCTGGTAAAATAGGAGTTTTGATACTTATCTTGAAAATTTCTTGCCCTAAGTCTGGGGTGACCTATTTCTCTAGGAGTCCCTGGTCCCTTTTTTTGAAAGTGATGTTCAAAGCTCCACACTCCAGGCTTTAGAGGTGCACGTGGTAGGTTTGAGGCTTACAGTGGACAAAGCTAGGAGTTGTTTTGTTGGTTATTTTTCCTCAGAAACTGATTATAAGTTTCTATTGTTGTTTTTGATGGAGATTTAAGATTAGAGTTTTTAACTTTAGAGCCATCCTTCTCCCATGTCTCATATTCTCATGAGTGGAGGTAGAAGCCTAGAAACAAAATATTAAATTTTTCTGAATGATTACTCTTCATATCAGAAGTAGAAATAGAGTCCCCTTGTTGAATGTGATTCTGATTTTTTTCTAGTGCACACATCAGTCTTCTTGACTCTTATTATATAGGACACTATTTCAGAAATAACACCATTATTCACTCAAGATTCTGTGACAAGAGCTAGTCAATTAAACTTGGCTATATCACCTTTAATCTTTTATGTCCTACAAAAGTAAGTATTTCATTTAGATGTCATTATCATCTTGGATTCACAGTGGCCAAGCAAACCTCTCATAAGGCTGACAGAGTTTCTGCTAATTATCTTTTAAAAAAATTTAATGAATAGACTTACAACAATTTATCTTAAATTCCCTTCTGAATAATTACCACTATGATTCACTAATAGGAGGAAGCAAAAGAGGAGACATCTTCTATCATATCCCATTGTCCTTTCCTTCTTGAGATATTTAGTCATAATATAAATTATTTTAATGTGGATATTTAATTTAATGGAATGAAAATTGCAATGATGACAAATGCATAAGATTTTAACTGCAAGTAATAAAACTCAACACAAAACTTCTATTGAAGTATGTAAAAAGCCATCTTGAATTATCATACTATGGAAATTGTGGCATTACTTCATTATTAGGAAAGTTCAATCTATAAACTATAATTCAAATGGATATGCTATTAAATACAATGGTATTGCCTACTGCAGACATTGCAAAAAAATAAATTCCAAAGGTTTTTGTTTCTGTAAAATGTTGAATATTTTGCCATATTAGTTGTTCATAATCAAGACCATAGAAAATATTTTCAACTCTATGAAATGTTGCATATGACATGAGAATTTTTAGCAAACAGTATGTTGGCATATACCTACCAACTATGTTAAAAATCTTAGTTTCCCACACACCTAAGTTCTATCTATGTTGCAAAGTCAACTACTATCCTTGAAAGAGAGAAACAAGATTAAAATTCAGAATGGAACTTTCTTGTTAACATGACAGTAGATTAGTAATATTCAAAAGCCTGCACATTAAAAACCCATGGAGTTAAATCAAAGGACAAAAATGGGCTAAAGCTCTGCAAAGATGTGGAAAGGGAAGATCAAATATAAAAGTGTGCTGTAAATATCCACTAGTTGGAACACTAATATGAATGGGTATATAAATAATATTCTGAATTATGTAGAGCAAATGAGCATGCAAATAGGCAAAAATAAGATTTTATTTAACCTTATTGGCTGAGATCCAAGAACATCACTGAGTAGATGGACTCCTCTCCAAATTCTCAGTAATATGAGTTAGATCTGAGTGAAACAGGGTCAGCTACTTTGGTCTTTCCTCCATTTACCATTCTCTTCATGTGTCTATATGAAGATTAACACCCTAATATAGAAGAGAGATGTTTTAGTGATAGTAATGCTATTGATATTGCTATGTAAGCTGGTTTTTAAAATAATTCTTAATGTTATCAATTTGTATTCCTTTATGATTTAATTTTCTATATACTAATGTGGGCATACTAATGTGGGTAGTGTTCCAGTCATTTACATTCTGTTGTCATTGTCACACTAACACCACAAGATAGGAAGTGACAGTATCTCTATTGCATAGATTAACAAACAGGAAGCTAAACTAGTGAATGACTAAGTTGGAATTTGATTTTATGTTTGACTGAGGTTCACTAGGAGGAAAGACAAAGATGAAAAGGAGTGACAGAGAAAAAGAGAGAAGGATGAAAGGATTAGAAGTATGAGGAGCACTGTGTATTCTACAGAAATAGGTTGGATTTTGATGTCTCATATTTTTTCAAAAATATGAATGCAAATGAAGGAATTTCAAAAAATGAGATGTTTAAATATTTCTGTTGTACATAGTAATCAAAGTATTATCTAGAATTTTTACGTAATTTTTATGTAAGAATTTTTAGTTTTTGTGTGTTTCAGGCAGCACAAGAAATTACAGAAGATGGATTCTTACATCCTAATTTGTTCAAATTCAATGGAAGAAAAGATCTTCAAAGGGATAAAGGAGGAACAAATTATTTAAAATTATATACAGTTTGTCCAACATTGCAAACAACAAGAAGAAATTCAATAAAGATTCAATTCAACATGTGAAGCAAATGATCATACCAAAAGTAAGTGATTTCACAACCTCAATATGTAGGAGAGAGAACAAAAATTATGAAAACATCAGGAGAAAAGGTAATATATTAAGAAGAGGAGCATTGGGAACAAAGGAGTCCATTTTGTGAAAACTGATATCCTTCAAGAAGAAATCAAAATTCAGAGAAGCAGTACTATAAATCCTGATTGATCAAAAAAATTTCATGATATAAAAAAGATTTTGCTTTTTGAAATTAACATCAATTGGGAAAATAAATAAGTCAAAACCTTAATTAATTATGGGCTGAAAACTGTTTAGATTTTAAAAGATAATGAAAATAATTCTACATGAATTGAACCCTAAGCAAATGAAAAATATTACAGATTTAGTAGGGATAATGTTGATTTTTAGCATTCTCTTGGAAAAGTCTGAACACTCAAGGTAACTAATTTTCTATGGAAATTCCAGTAATATGATCAAATATATAATGAAAGAGTTATTTCTATAGTAATGTGACAGCAGATAACCTCAGATAACTGAGGATCCATGAATTATATTGCTTCCATTCCCTGGCTGAAACTTTCCTGAAGACATATTTCATTAATTAGAAAAAGAATAAAAATGGAAAACTCATTCTTCCCTACTCCCACCTTCGATTATGCAAATCACATAATAAAGTGTCTCTGTCATTTGCAAAGCATTTTAATCTTTTCCTGGAAAATAAGTTACCTTACAAAAAATTTGAAAACTAGAAAAAAATACCTGTTTTCACTTACTCCAAATTTCCCAAATATTAGTATTTTTCCATATTTTCATTATCATTCATTCTTAAAAATTAAAAGATATACAAAAAGATGAATAGAATTTTTCTCATAAAATGGAAATAGGAAGTAGGTCAGAGAATATAAGTTTTAGGTCGATAAGATAAATTGGTCTACCAATCTAATGTACAGCATGGGAACTATGCCTAACAAGGTTATATTGTACATTAAAATGTTGCTTAAAGAATAGACTTTAGATACACTTACTACAAAAAATATGCTACTTTGGAATGTGATGGGTATACTAACTGACTTCACTATACATGAAACATTTCAGTATATATGTCTAAACAGCGTGTATTCAACATGCATTCATCTTAAATATATGCAATGAAAACAAAAATATTTTTCTAACATTTAAAAAAGTGGAAAACTCAAAATCAGGCAATTGTTTTTCTGACACTGATATGCAGTTAAACAGAAATAAGCATAATATATTATAAATATAGTAGTAAAGTAAAATTTAAATAAATAAAAATTTTGAGATTCATATTTTTATGACTAAAAATCTTACTCCATGATCGTAGATTGCATTTACAACCTATTGGAAACTGAAATGGAAGGCAAAAGCATGGAAACCAAAAGTATAAAAATAATTTTTTAGTTTTTAATTTCATCTACCTTCCAAGTAACTATAAAATGTCACAACAAACTATAACCTATAGGGAAGACTGATGATAACAATGATGGAGACAGAAGCAAGTAAATAAATAATAAGACTTAAGAACAATTTGACAAATGGGTATAATGGCTCTTAAAAAGCCTATGCTAATTAAAATGATATTTATATGATGTATATTATATACATAATAACCAAAATTTGAATATATGAATAAGAGACGCTAAACTAGGAAAAGTGATTAGATAGAGGATAATATAAGAAACTCTAACTTTATATTTTGGAGATAGTATTGTTACTAAATATTTTTTAGTAATAATATGATACATATATCCCTCAAATTCAGTTGCAATCAATATTCAACAAGAATAGTGGGTATGTGTGTAAATATTTTATATTTTTAAAATGTTTAAAAATATAAGTAGGTAATTATCAGAGGTTGGGAGAGTAGCAGGGAGAGGGGAGAAGTTGATCTTTGGTATAAGGTTGTAGTGAGATTGGTGTGTTATTTCATAGCAGGGTGATTAGATGACAGTAATGAAGTGCATTTCAAAAAGCTAGAAGAAACTGTATTGAAAGATTTCACCATAAAGAAATGACAAATGTTTGTGGAAATAGATATGTTTAACTTAACGTCAGCATTATGCAATGTGTACATGGATGGAAACATCACATTGCCCCATTAATGTGTACAATTTTTAAGTTTTTATGTATCAGTTAAATAAAAAAATTAAAGCTTGATAAATTAATGGTGGAAATTTTAAGAATTAAAGGACTATTTTTAAATTAAAAATAGAAATTATTCAGTGGGAAAAGGTATACTCATGTGGCATCATGTCATGTGTCTTTTATCCTCATACACTAAATCTCATGAACTCAAACTATTTGATATATTAAAAATAGCATAACTCTAAATTTCAAGCTAGAGAACATTTAACATTTAATTTCATAAATTTAAAAGAATATTTCTAATAAATAGAATATTGTGTATTCTTTAAACTGTGAGTTACTCTTTTCAAAGGAAAATTTACATTTTGTAAAGGACATATAATATGTCCTTTTAACAATATTAAAGGATGCTTAGAAGCCTAGGTAATATAAATCATGAAAAGATATTTGGGAGGCATCATTTTATTTGATTTGTTATGGTCAAACAGCATTCAAATCATCAAGGAAGATATCTCACATTTTTGTGTCAAACCTGACTGGGAGGAAGATATTCTTAACTACTATCATTTATAGAATTTCCAAAACTCCTAACTTCTATCCTAATTTCCTAGCTCTGAGAGGAAGAAGAGAGCATATTAGAGTAATATGCCTAATATTGAATTTTAGGAACATAGGAGTGGGGGAAAAGGATAAATCAACTAGTATAGGCCCTTTGTCTCAAATACTTTCTTTTGCTATCACATCAGTGGTTGTCCTGATATTTCAAACAGGTTATGCTCAGAAATCTAAATTACTTAGATTGTATACACTTTAGGGTCTTCAACTTTGAGTTTCTTTTTAGTTCCTGGAAAGGTGAAGTTGATACTCAAAATATTCAAGATATGATGCAATTGGCAGAATGGGAAAAAAAAAAAGTGCATGCTATTGGGCAAATATTCATTTTGTCAAAAATATCCCAATGAAGACTATAAATTAGTATAACCATTATGGAAGTCAGTATGGAGTTTCCTCAAAAGACTAAGCATGGATCCACCATATCACCAATACCAATTTATTCTAAAGATTCAAAATCATATCACAGTGATACATGCATACCATGTTTATAGTAGCACAATTCACAAACTATGGAAGCTGTCTAGGTGACCATCAGTGGATGAATAAATAAAGAAAACATGGTATATATACACAATGAAGTTTTATTCAGCTACAAAGAAGAATGAAATTAGGTTATTTGCAGGAAAATGGATGGAACTAGAGACCATTATGCAAAGTAAAATCAGAAGGTCAAGGATCATATGTTTTCCCTCATATGTGGAAGCTAGAGAGACAAAGGAAAAAAAAGAAAGGGGGGATGGGAGCAGATCTCATGAAAATCCAAAGGTCCTGGAATGAGAGGTGTAAAGGGACAGAAGTAAGAGGTGGGAAGGGAGAGGAGAAGTGCCAGGGAGTGATGTTGGCCAAATTATATTATGTATTGTCTGTATGGACTAATGTGTAACAACAAATTCCATCATTATGCACAATAATAATGCACCAATAAAAAAGTGGAAAAAATAAAACATCATTATTAAAAAATCCCAATATAAATTTTACTAATAGGATTTTAAAAAGAAAATATATGAATTTTTACAAATGAATATCAGGTACTGTATTGATGTGGTATTGTGCTTTAACATTGCCTTCCTCTTCATTTCACAGCCAAAACTTCCCAAGAGTGGTGAACGAGGAAAGCTGAAGGAGAGGAAGTTAAAAGGGGCAGAGCGCTGGCTTTTGCTCTAAGTGAAATGAAGAGCCACTGGGAACCTCAATAAGAGGAGTAACACCATCTGAGTCATGTTTTGAAAGGATTACTCTGCAGCTGAGTTCAAATGAGATTGTAGGTAGCAGAGTCAAAGGCTTTGTGGTCGTATAGGCTACAGATGTTGGTGACTCATTAGGGATGGTGACTGTGTATATGACAACAGGTAGGCACATTCCAGATTTATTTGGGGGAAGAGTCATTAGATTTCTTAATAAATTGATTAAAGGGAATGAGTGAAAAATGAAAGTGAAGGAAGACAAGAGTTCTTAGTGTAAGTAAATAAAAGAAGAAATTTCCAATAATTGCAATTGGGGAGATTGAAGGTGGAACAGGTTTCAGTGGCGCAGACATCCGGTTTGGGAGATGATGGATTTTGTAGAAGAGGAAAATTTTTTCTTGTACCTCTTAGTTTCTGTGACTGAACTTAAGACAGAACAGGAGACAAGCACACAAATTTTACTTCTTATTTTTTCATGACATAGAAGTCTTCAAAATAAAGACTTGTTGGTAAAAATGGAAAAGTCACACTAAACTGATCATATTTCAAGTCATGAAATTCTATGAAATTACCAAGAGGGAATGTATAGACAGACGATAGAACAGAATTGACTCTGGAGAGAGTCCACTACATCAGAGCAGTGATTGTTGGAGGAAGTTAAGAATTTGTAGTCCTGAAGCCAACAAGCAGAAGTCAGGAGGTTTTCAAATGTTATATATGATAGATCAAGATGAAGTCTGAGAATGGTCTACGGAATTTAGCTGTGTGGACTCCACTGGTGACTTGTCAAGGGTATCCAAGGTGGTGTGGTGACAACTAAAGCCAGACCTGCTTAAGTCAGAGAAAGGAGAAAAGGAGGTGGAAACTTGATGTAGCATAACTGAGAAGTTTCACAACGAAGGGGGGAAAAGGACCAGGACCTTAAATAGTGGCACAGTGGAGTGACCTTTTTACATATATATGGGAGAAATTATAGCATGTTCACATGGTGATGGAAGTGGTCCCATTGAGGAGAAAAAAAGAGAAGAAATTGATGATATATTTTCTTATCAATTTTCACAATAGATCCACAGTAAAGTTCTAAATTCTTGTTTTCAGTTTTAGAACCTGAAAGCAAAAAGTTTATGTAGAATGTTTACTTTGCTATTTCTGGTTTGTGGTAGGTCTTTCAAAGCTTCAGTCAATGGCTTTTATTTCTTTTAGCTCATTTTGAAATATTTGGTTGTTTTCATGTGTTTTGTTACTTCATTTGTTTTGTTAACTGTTTAATTCATTTTAAGATTTACTTTTACACCACTTAGAACTTGATTATCTAAGAGAATAGGTTCCTGTTCCATTAGAGAGAATGAGCCAGGGAAATGGCTCATTCTACCTCTATGAAGGTTTCTACCTTTATAGTGCCTTCTTCTGTTACCATGAAGTCTTAATCACCTCTGCCATCTAAAACAGTTAAATTCACAGAAACAGAGAATAGAATGGCACTTTTCTGGGGCTGGACGGAGTGGGGGAAATGGGGAGTTTCTCTTCAAAGTGTATATTTAAAATTTCAGTTGAACATGATGAATAACATCATGCCTATAGTGACAATAACGTCTTGTTCACTTAAAAATTAAGGGATCTCCTGGTGAATGTTCTTATCGCAACTAAAAATGAATGATTAATAGCTTCAGTGTAATCACATACTTGTGAGTGAAGCCCTAGATCAAGAGACTCTCTGGATTCAGCACCATGGTTCCTAGGACCATAGTTGGTTTCATTGCAAGATAGTGTTTTCCACTGTATACCATGCAATTTTCTTTTAAGATGCTTTCTGAAGTTGATCTCCTCTAGATGACTAATGACTCTCCTCAATGATCTCAAACTTCTTTCTCCCTTACTTCCAAGTTTCTTTTCCTACTCTGTTTGGATTCCATTCTTATCAATTTTCCCTGGAGGATGAGGCTCTGATCTTTCAAATCAGAGAATTTCCTAGAAGTTCCTAAGTTCAGTATAAGTATTTCATATGAGAAACAAAACAAAACAAAACAAACAAATGTTCACATTCCCTCTCTCGGACCATATACAAAAATTTATTCTGGGTATATGGATCTCAATATAAAGAGCCAAAAAAAATAACTTTCAGAAGAAACAAAGACCATCTATGTAACCTTACAAATTTTTTCTCAAGAATACACAAAATTACTACCTTAAGATAAAATAAAATTTGTAAAATGTATTACCTTAAGAGTAAGAGTGGCTCATGAGAAAACACCATAAAGTCAGAGGAAATTCAAACTGAGTGTGGGAAAAAATGGTTGGAATACATATATCTGAAAAAATATTCAAAATATGAGTATCTACAAATTAATAGGAAGGGAAGATAGTCTCATAAAAAATGGTTAAAAGAAATAGAAGAGGCATTTCTTGAAAGAATATCTAAGAGGCCAGTAAACATGAAAAATATTGTTCATATTCATTAGTTATAAAGAGAATGTAAATTAAAACTACAAGGCAATGCTTTCACACACTCAGCAGAAGGACTAAAAGGAGATAGATTTATTCAACGTGTTGACAAGACTCTGGAACAACTGAACTCACGTTCACTGCTAGTGGAGATGTGAGTTGCTATAATTATGTTTGAAAACTCTGCTTCCAAAAAAGCTAGCTATGTGCATTGCCAGCAGTTCCACTCCCAAGTGTATACCCAACAGAAACCCACTCATTTGTTCACAAAAAGATTTTCACAAGAAAGTCCATAGCAGCATGATTCCTAATCGTTTTCCATCTAAATTAAAATGAATAAATGCATTGTGGAAGATGATTACAATGAAACTTGCAAAACATCATTCTGAATGCTTGCAACAATACGGAGTAAATTTCATAAGCAAACCATCAAGGGGGAAGCAAACTCCAAATCATATGTTTATAATTCCATCCATTTACATGAAGTTCAAAACAAGTGAAAATAAGCTTTGGATCTAGAAGACAGAATCATGGCTGCCCTGATGGAGCAATAATGACCAGGCAGGACAATGTTTTTCTCGTTCTTGATTTTGGTTTTGATTACTTAGCATGTGTAAACTTTCTGAAAATTCAGTGAAATGTATACTTATTATCTATAAGATAGATTTCAATAAAGTTTTTGCCTTAAATAGAAGCAGTAAAGAGCTGGTATGGCTCTGCAATATGGCACAGGGTTGAAATCCACTTACCATTTTTAAATGATATCTATTTTTTCTCTGTGTGTGTGGTTGTGGGTGGTGGTGGTCTATGCTGCTACTCTTTTCCTAGAGTAACTGAAAGCGATGTAATTACTTTTTTTTTTTTTTTTTGAACATACCCTTCTGGAGGCATGCAGAATCCACTCTTGGGAAATGTTTATTTGTAGAGTTCACATCTTCATTACTTTGGGCCAAAATCCATTGCACTTTTGGTATTATTTAATAAGAATATTGCTTTTCTGTTGAGAAAGGTTGGACATTGCTAATTAAATAGAATTAGACTCAATGTTACCCCTGTCTCTGCTGTCAAAATGCATTCTGTGTTCTCTGAAAAGACTCATGAAACAGCAGCTAGTCTTCACTAACTTACTTCATTCAATTAAAATTAAATTACACAATTGAACTTATTTCTTGTCTTTTCTACATAACATTTTAGTTAATTGCTTAATTAAAACTGAAGCCTGACATTTGTTTCTTTCTCTTTAGAAAAAAAAAGAAAAGGGGGGAAAAAAAGAAACATATTCATTGTTATTTTTCAAATTAGTTATTAAATAGGAAGCTTCAGAAATAATCTTCTATTACCAAATAAAGAAATAGTTTACACCTTTTTCATGAAAATATTTTTTAAAAAGATATAGAAATGTTAATTAAATTCAGTGTCAGATTCCAGTTTCAAGAAGGCATTGATCATTAGGGTGTTTAACAAATATCTCTAGTGTTCATTGCACCTTCCCCAACAAAAAAATTCTGTAACCAACCAACTTGATTTTCCTTAATAATGTGATCAATTCCAGTAACAGTTTTGCTCATGGGAATAATTATTGACTAGATATATTAGCAGCAATATTTTGTACCATTGCTTTAATAATCTAATCTCCAATATAATTACTACTGTTTGAGTGGTGGTTACTATTTTGACTTTGTCAATTTTTTAAATGTACACTAATTTTTGATAACCATACATGTTCTCAAATAGATATCATTGCTATTCCCCTTTTATGGAGGATAACACTGAGGCACAGGGAAGTGAAATGTTGCTGAGGGTTACACAACTATGAATGACAGAGCTGTAATGTTTTTCCCAGAGTTTTTTCATTCTGATAATTTATCTTTCAGAGTCACATCCTTAACCACTGTATTGCCTCCAAGAAGATACCACCAACAGGTAACTCCTCCTCTGAAATCTCAGGATGCTTTTTCCAATCATTCATTGAGTCAACAGTGATTTTACTGGAATTATACATTCTATATAGATGAGTTATGTATACATCAGTGAGTGAATGGGTACAGCCCTTTCTCTTACGGATCATAAAGGCAATAAGCAAGTAAAAATAAATTAATTGAAAAATAAATTAATTAATTCTTCATTAATTAAGAATAAATTAATTCTTCAATTGAAAATGACTATGAACAACTGTGAGTCAGTGTTCATTTCATAGTCTCAGAATATATAAATTTCAGTTACTGCAGTTTAGTTAAATAAAGCCAGTCCCTCAATAACATGATCAAACTTGTTACCACAGTATGTTAGCTATAAGTAATTACATGAATCCCAAACTTACTGCTGGCTCTTCAGTTCACTAATGGCTGGCTATACATGGAGCAGATGTACATTATGATCAGTGACCAATCAGGTCCCTTCTTTCAAAATCTGTTTGTTATTGATTACTCCTCTGTTATTCAGTTCCCATCCATAAAATAAAGCCTTTAATTGTGTTGACTCCATGTCTCCCAGTGATAAAGCCTTGACATTTCATAACATGGATATTCAAAAGAGCGAATTTGACAACAAAGATGAATGTGAAACAAACAGAAAGAGTGATAATGTAGATAGGAAAATTCAAAGTGAAAGTAAATGGAGTCATAGAAGAAATGGATGACTGTGTTGATGGTGCTGCCATTTGAGAGTCCATGCAGCCTGGGGGATTTTGCAAAAGCAAATTTATTGATGAGAATGAGAAAAATGATTTTGACAAAAAGGATGTGGATGTTCAGAGTAAGGCACATGAGCCAAACCTTTAAAGAACTCTCAAAGCTATCTCATGGTATCGAAAGCACATAGGATCAAAAATGTTGGAAATCGATCCAAACTTAGAAAGGAACATGACAGTTTTCCAAGACATATAAAAGATGCTCACTCTGTAATGTAAGTTATGTGATGAAAAGGAGATAAGCGCTGTTCCAACAACTCCTGACAAGACTTTCCTACAAAGAAAATTGAAAAAACATTTCATTTCAGTGTTTCCAATGTTTTAAATTACTGTGTACTAGATAAATATTAGTCTTATTTTTCTTTTCTTTTTCTTTTTTCTTTTTTTTCTTTCTTTTCTTTTTTTTTTTTTGTACATTTAAAACCAACCCATATCTTGAAGAATATTTGGAAGATCATGGAATGATCTTAGTTTTTCCCATTGACAATTGAAAATTGTTTTGCATGATTTCAGCTGGCGTGGTCATGTTTTAGAGTCTCCTGGGTAGAACAAAGCTTGCCTGAACAAAGAAAAAGCCAACATCTCAAGCCTCTGACCCAACTCTTTTCTCCTGTTATCATTCCACTGGGAAAACAATTAAAGTACTCTTCCTTTATCTCTTTTCCTAGACTGCCTGCTTTTCATATTTCAATTTCCTGCTATACAGATGAGAACTTTGCTAATATTCTCTTTTCTTCCTGCCTTAGAGCAGTACACTTTTGTGACCATTGTTTTCTTCCACTACTGTCTTTCTTTGCATCTATAAATAAGAAGGCCCCATTTTTACTACCTCTTTTGTAAGCATGATATTGAAAAATAGAACATCAAGGCATTACCCATTCCTCTAGCACTCCTTACCAGTCAATTCTGAAATTTTGATACTTGTATTTTATTTAATATCATTAAGTCTAAAGCTATAGTGTTATATCATCTTTCTGATTATTTTCTATACATTATTACTAGTTATGACTAAATATTATTTCTATAATTTGATACTTAATATAATATTAACATCATTGCCATTATTTGACTTTTGTTGAATCAAATAAATCGACACTATTTCAGATTTTTGGCATCCAAAAATAATGATTTAGTATAATTCAACCTAATTTTACTGTATTGTCAAATAATGGGCAGTGGGACAGGGCTATACATTTCATTGATGAGGCAATGACTGGCTGGTTAATATTTTGGAGGTGGGATAGGGTAACAGTCACTATTTCCACATACAGACTTGCTTATTTCTTGGTTTTCAGCCTTATCCCTCACTCCTGCTCTCCGTGAGAATTTGGAGGATATTGTCAACTTCTTTCTCATGGTTCTTTCAATGTTTACTCTTAGCTCTAGCTACCTCAGTCCTTTTTCCTCAACTGCTGTGCTTCCATCTGCTCTCTCTTCTACAAGTGTTTTTTGTTTTTTGTTTTTTTCTCTTTAATCTCTGATTGGAAAATTGATCCCTCTCAATTTCATTCTCTTGAAATTTGCATACTTTCCTGAAAGTTCTTAGAATTTTAAAATCATCTATTTCTGTTCGGTTCCTGGGAGAAGCAGACATTAAAACAGGATTAAAAAAAAATACAAGAAGTGTATTATTTTGGGAAGGGAGAAGAATGCAGAAAAGAGATTGAGAAGGAAGCCTCTCAGGGTGCAGCACAATTCTTGAGAAAATCTCTGCCTATTAAAGACAGAAAAGGTCTTTTCCTGGTATCCCACCCCAGGCTCACCTATAAAAATGGCCAGGGAGAGCATACCATTAGCATGAATCCTGTAATAAATTCCAAAGGACAGATGTGGCACCTGGATGCTGCAGCCCAACTAGCACCTCAGAGCAGTTTTTCTTGAAGGGAGGTCTCAGCGATATACCTCCATGGCTGCCAGAGTCTCTGAGGAAGACAAATTCAGCTTTCCCTGGCCACTGTGTTATCTTGATTAAGAAGATCACTGTGTTTAGGGTCTTGTTATTTAATCATTTACTGATTTTTACACTGCTCATGAAGTTGTCTTGAATGGTTGGTTAGCTCTTTCATTGCAGCATGGCTGATTTGCATATGGCTCCTCATAGCTTCCTCAGTTCACTGTAAACTATCCTGATTGCTGAGACAGCAACTTTCATTGCCTTAAAACTGCCTTGGCATGAAACCAAAATCATGTTGTGGTTGGTACTGTTGTGCTCCTTCCAGTTTTCTCCCTCCCTTCTCAGAGAAATGCTTTTATAATGCAAATTTAAATCTCAATCCTGGCTCTTCTTTACAACACAGTTGTAGTTTGACTTCTAAACTCTGTCCAGTATTAAAATTTGGATGAGTAACTCAATGATAAGAACTGGAGAACTGTTATTCAGTTTTTCTGAATTGAAATGATTGCTTCCTTGTTGTCAAAATGGATTTTTTATTATACTTTATATCAGAAGTATGTTTTTGTTGCTATTTGTTATTTCTTACACAGTACACTTTTGTTGAACACTTATAAATAGGAACTTGATGTCATTGTTTTAGAATTGGGAATGTGATGATGATAATGGCCACATCTTACTATATCAGCTTAATGAGAAGGTAGGCATAAGAATTATTGCAAGCTAGAAAAATCACAAAATTTACAGAAAATACATAATAAAATATAACATTTTAATTAAAATATATAAAAGTATAAAGCATACTCTTTAGAATCAAGTGTAAAATACAGATAAATTTTTCATGCAAGTTCATAATATGAGGAAAAAACCCATGTTAATAATATTCTATTAAGAGAATATATCACATACATGCAAAGATACATTGTTACATGTGTACAATTAGAAAATATGTGAAATGTAAATCCTGAATTAGTTTTAACCTCAAGCATTTGTAAATAGAACAACTGAGTAGGATTATCAGACACAAGACATTAATTTGGTATATTATTTCAACTTGTGAAGAGAGTACTCATTTTTATAGATAGTATAGCTATATATTTCTTAATTTTAAAAAGTTTTATCAGTTTTTTATTCATGATAAGTTTTGTCCTTGAAATTGAAATTTGCACGAGGGAGAAAACAATAACCTCATAATGCTATATTAATATTTCCACTTATGTAAGAACTTAGAATAAGACTAAGGAACATTCCTCACAGATTAAGTTAATTTGAACTATTAGAAATATTTAGGAAATAGCTATTATGAAATCCTGTTTATTTCTGTTTTATTGCCATTTATTCTCACTGATGAATAACATTAATTTATTTTTAATGTTTTGTAATATTCTATGGTCCAGTAGAGAAGGCATGCAGTTGTAAAGATCTTTGAAAGTAAAGAGACCACGTGATTTAATGGATCATCCACTTAAACTCTGAAAGCAGTGGCATTGGAGATAAAGAAAATGGAGTAGATACTAAAGCCATCAATCATTGAAAATAAAGTCTTGGAAACCAGCTCAAGAAAGTTACCATAATAGTTAGCAAGAATTATAATTTAATGTCAGATGTTTCTGTGGAGCTAGTACTTCAGAAGATAACTATATGAGAAATAGTTTTTAACCTTTCATGAGCCAGAGGGTAGCATAACTTATCACCAGCCCAGGGATACATGAGTAAGAGGAAAAACAACCTTCACTATATAGGTACTATAAGGAAGTCAGTCTCCTTGGAAGAAAGTCAAATTTAGTGAGAGTAATTAGTCAGGAAAGTAATTAAGATAAAGGTGAGTTGGCTGTGTCAGTTAAAGAGTTCAAAGGATTCCACAATGCATGAGATTGGAACTGGTTAGGGGTTTAACAAATTTGTATAGGAAAGAGTTTGAAGAATGATGAATGAGCTGAAAAATTTGGCTTCTGTTGGGGACCAATATTTCTGTTGGCATGATAAGCATAACAATAATTATCTTCTAAAGAATGATGGCCTTTGGTACACTGTGACACATTGAACAACATATGATTTAGTAAACTTAATAAGGAACCCCAATTTGAGCAGGAAGGAGTAAGAGGGAAGGGGAAACATTTTCAAAAACTTGGTCAATTGTGCAGATCTAGGTTTCTATCATTTTTTATTTTTCTTTTGTTTGAAAACTTACATTTCTATTATGGCAGACCTTTTGGTGATGTTTCTTTTAGCTTTTATATGTCTAAAATTCTTTATTATACTTTTGACTTTGAAAGATATTTTTGCTTAAAAGAATTCTAGATTGGCAGCATATTTTTTTATTAGTACAAGGTAGTTATACATAACAATTGGGGTTCATTTTGACATATTCAAACATGCATGGAATATAGTTCGCTCCAATTTAGCCTCTAGTATCTTTTCTCTTTTCCCTCCCCTCATTCCCCCCATTCCCTTTCCCCTACCCTACAGATCTTTTTTTCTATTTATTTATAGTTTTTAAAATTAGTGAATTACGATATACATAAGTGCGAAACTTGCTATATGTACATAGGAAAATTTGGTCAGAATAATTCCACCTTTCTTCCCTTTTACCATCCCTCCTCCTTCCCCTTCAATCCTCTTCCTCTACTCCACTGATCTATCTTCTGCTTTCATAGTATTTCACCCACTTTGTTCTTTTTTTACAATTTATTTTGATTCATTGTACATAAATGGGGTACAGCTGTTGTTCCTTTGGTTGTATACAAGTATAGTCACACCATTTGTGCAATCACACATGTACATAGGGTAATGATGTTTGTCTCATTCTGTTATTATTCTTACCCCCCTCTCTTAACCCACCCTCCTTTTTTTCCCTATGTAGTCCATCCTTCCTCCATTCTTGCCTCCCTCCCACCCCACCTTAGGTATCACCATCCACTTATCAGAGAAATCATTCAGCCTTTGTTTTTTGGGGATTGGTTGATCTCACTCAGCATGACCATCTCCAACTCCATCCATTTACCTGCAAATGCCATAATTTTATTATTCTTTATGGCTGAGTGATATTCCATTGTGTATATATGCCACAGTTTCTTTATCCAGTCATCTATTGAAGGGCATCTAGGTTGGTTCCACAATCTAGCTATTGTGAATTGAGCAGCTATGAACATTGATGTGGCTGCATCACTGGAGTAATCTGATTTTAAGTCCTTTGGGTATAGGCCAAGGAGTGGGATAGCAGGGTCAAATGGTGGTTCCATTCCAAGTTTTCTAAGGAATCTCTACACTACTTTCCAGAGTGGCTGCACTAATTTGCAATCCCACCAGCAATGTATAAGTGTGCCTTTTCCCCCACATCCTCACCAACACCTATTGTTGCTTGTATTCTTGATAATAGACCTTCAAATTGGGGTGAGATGGAATCTCAAGTTGGTTTTGATTTGCATTTCTCTTATTACTAGGGATATTGAACCTTTTTTCATATATCTGTTGATTGCATGTAGGTCTTCTTCTGTAAAGTGTCTGCCCATTTCCTTAGCCCATTTATTGACTGGGTTATTTGTATTCTTGGGGTAAAGTTTTAGGTTCTGCAAATGAGTGCTCTATCTGAAGTGTGTGTGGCAAAGATTTTCTCCCACTCTGTAGGTTTCTCTTTACATTGCTGATTGTTTCCTTTACTGAGAAAAAGCTTTTTAGTTTGACTCTATCCCAATTATTGATTCCTGCTCTTATTTCTTGTGCTTTGGGAGTCATGTTTAGGAAATCTGGTCCTAAGCCCACATGATGAAAATTTGAACCTACTTTTTCTTCTATTAGGTGCAGGGTCTCTGGTCTAATTCCTAAGTCCTTGATCCATTTTGAGTTGAGTTTTGTGCAGGGTGAGAGACAAGGCTTTAGTTTCATTTTGCTGCATATGGATTTCCAGTAAATGAATTCCATAAAGTAGCAGGATATAAAATTAATGCTCATAAATCTAATGCATTTTTATTCATAAGTGATGAATCCTCTGAAAGAGAAATTAGGAAAACTACCACTTTCACAACAGCCTCAGGGGGAAAAAAAAAACATTTGGGAATCAATCTAACATAAGAGCTGAAAGACCTCTACAATGAGAACTACAAAACACTAAAGAAAGAAATTATAGTAAATCTGAGAAGATGGAAAGATCTCCCATGTTCTTGAATAGGCAGAATTAATATTGTCAAAATGGCCATACTACTAAAAGTGCTATATAAATTCAATGCAATTCCAATTAAAATCCCAATGTTGGACCTCATAGAAATAGAACAAGTAATCATGAAATTCATTTGGAGAAATAAGAGACCCAGAATAGCTAAAGCAATTCTTAGCAAGAAGAGCAAAGCAGGGGGTATCACAATACCAGACCTTCAACTGTACTACAAAGCAGTAGTAACAAAAACAGCATGGTATTGGCACCAAAATAGGCAGGTAGATCAATGGTACAGAATAGAGGACACAGAGACAAACCCACGTGGATACAGTTATACTAGACAAAGGATGCCAAAAACATACAAGGGAGAAAAGATAGCCTCTTCACTGTGTTTTTTCTTTTTTTCCATTTATTTTGTGCTGACTTCTGCATATGATAGAAAACATTTGACCCTTGACTTTCCAGGTCTGTCTTACTTCACTTGGCATGATGTTCTCCAGTTCCATCCATTTACTCCCAAATGCCATAGTTTCATTCTTCTTTACGACTGAGTAAAACTCCATGTGTATATACTATAGTTTATATCTATAAATTTTCTTTATCCATTTAACTGTTGATGAGCACCTAGCCTGGTTCATTGGCTATTGTGAATTGTGCTGCTATAAACATTGATGTGACTGCATCCTTGTGGTATGCTGACTTTAGATCTTTTGGGAAAATGCCAAGGAGTGTGATAGCTAGGTTATATGGTGGTTCCACCCTTAGGTCTTTGAAAGATCTCCATACTGTTTTCCAGAGTGTGGTACTAATTTGTAGTCCTGTCAACAGTGTGTGAGTATACCTTTTCCCCACATCCTCACTGTTATGGTTTGGATGTGAGGTATCCCTCAAAAACTCACATGTGAGACAATGCAAGGTTTGGAGGAGAAATAGTTGGGTTATAGCCTTAGCATAATCAGTGAATTATTCCCTGGTGGTAACTGGAGGCAGGTGGGGTGTGGCTGGAGGAAGCGGTTCACTGGGAGCAGGCTATGGAGTATATATTTTGTATCTGGAGAGCGGAGTATTTCTCTCTGCTTTCTGATCACCATGTGAACTGTTTCCCCCTGCCACACTCTTCTGCATGTTGTTCCTGCCTCACTTGGAGCCCTGAGGAATGGAGCCTGCTATCTATGGATTGAGACCTGTGAAACTGTGAGCCCTTAAATAAACTTTCCCATGATTGTTCTGGTTGGGCCTTTTAGTCACAGCAGTGAAAAAGTTGACTAAAACACTTACCAAGATTTATTACTATTTGTGTTCTTTATAATTGCCATTCTAAGATGAAATCTCAGTGAAGTTTTGATTTGCATTTCCCTGATTATTAGAGATTTGAACTGTTTTTTCATATATTTGTTGGGCATTTGTAATTTTTATACCCCCCTCCCTTGCATTTCCCTCTACATAATCTAAAGTTCCTCCACTCTTCTCTCATATCCCACCCCCATTGTATATCATCATCCACTTAACAGGGAAAACATTCAGCTTTTAGTTTTTTGGGGGGCTTGGCTTACTTCACTTAGCATGAAATTCTCCAATTCCATCCATTTATCTGCAAATGTCATAATATTATTCTTTATGACTGAATAATATTCCATTGTATATATATATATACCACAATTTCTTGGAGTTGCAAATTGATGCAGCCACTCTGGAAAGCAGTGTGGAGAATCCTCAGAAAATTTGAAATGGACCCACCTTTTGACTCAGTTATCTCACTCCTTGTTTATACCCAAAGGACTTAAAACTAGCATACTACAGTAACACAGCCACATCAATGTTTACAGCAGCTCAATTCACAATAACTAGGTTGTGCAGCCAACCTAGATGCCCTGCAACAGATGAATGGATAAAGAAATCGTGGTATTTGTATTTCTTTTTTTGAGAAATGTCTCTAGTAATTTTGCCCATTTATTAATTAGGTTAGCTCTTTTTCTGTTCATAACTTTTTTTTGAGTTTTTTTTAATATATTCTGAATATTAATCCCCTTTCTGAGAGACAGGTCACAAAGGTCTTTTCCCCACCTCTGCCTTTCTTGTTTGTTTGTTTTTAATTTGATGTCCCACTTATTTATTCTTGGCATTATTTCTAACTCTTTAAGAGTTTTGTTAAGAAAGTTGATACCTGCTTCAATCAATATGTTGGAATGTTGAGCCCACATTTTCTTCTAGCAGTTGCAGATTTTTTGGTCTAATTCCTAGGTCATTGATCCACTTTGTGCTGAGGTCTGTGCAGGATGAAAGAAAAGGATCAAGTCTCATTCTTCTATGTGTGGATATCTAGAACCATTTTCGAAAAATAGTTGTCTTTTCTCTAGTGTATATTTTTGGCACCTTTGTTGAGTATCACATGACTGTATCTATATGGGTTTGTCTGTGTGTCTTTCTGTTTTATTCCATTGATGTCTTGCCTTGGTCTTTTGGTGCTAACACCATGCTGTTTTTGGTACTACAGTTCTGTGGTATAATTTGAGGTCCTGTATTTTGATGCTCCATATTGCTTTGGCTCTTCTGGATCTCTTTTACCTTCCAAATGAATTTTAGAACTATTTTTTTCTAGTTCTGTTAAGAATGTCACAGATATTTTGATGGGGATTTCATTGAATCTATGTAGCATTTTTTGTAGTATGGCCATTTTGATATTATAATTCTGTTTATCCAAAAAATATGAGAAGTCTTTACATCTTCTAAAGTATTCTTCAATTTCTTTCTTTGGTGTTCTATAGTTTTCATTGTAGATGTCTTTCACCTCCTTGCTTGGATTTATAAAAAAGATTTTATCTTTTTAGGTTATTGTGAATGAGATAGTTTTCCTAATTTTTTTCAGCAGATTCATTATTGAAGTATGGGAACACAATTGGTTTTCATAGGTTGATCTTGTACCCTGCTACTTTGCTGAATTTGTTTCTGGTGGAGTTCCTGGGTCTTCTAAATATAAGATCATATCATCAGCAAAGAGAGATAATTTGAGCTCTTCTTTTCCTACTTGTATCCCTTTAATTTCCTTCTCTTGCCTGATTGCTCTGGCTGGAGTTTCAAGGACTATGTTGAATAGGAGTGGTGAGAATGGACATCCTTAGCTTGTTGTTATTTTTCGAGGAAATGCTTTCAGTTTTTCCTCCAGTCAATATGATGTTGGTCTTGGGTTTGTCATAATGCTGAGTTCTTCTATCCCAGTTTGTCTAGTCTTATAAATACAAATGGGTTGCTGAACTTTGTCCAATGCTTTCTCTGCATCTCTTGAGATAATCATGTGAATCTTGTCCTTAACTTCATTGATGGTGTGAATTACATTTATTGCTTTGCATATATTGAAAGTATGGTTGTTGTATATTTTCTTTCAATACCTGGGAGCTAGTTATTTACTGTCTTCTAGCTTGCATTGTTTCTAGCAAGAAATCTCTCATCCTTATCATTTTTTTTCCTTTGAAACTAATGTCTTTTTTTTTCCTCTGTATGCTTTTAGATTTAAGACTTTCTCCTTTACAACCATTTAGACAAGTTGTCTATGATATGGTTTGATGTAAGTCCCCCACTTCCTGTGTTTTCGTGTTTGGTTTAGTTGTATTTCTTAGATCTTTAAGTTTATAATCATTGCCTAATGTGAAAAAAAATCAGCCATTATTTTTTCAAATATATCAGCCCCTACTTTCTTTGAGTTTAATTTAAATATATATATAATACATATATGTGTGTGTTGTGCATGTATAAATGTATATAAACATATCTAAATATATATGACCACTTATAGCCTTTCCATTTTCCAGTGATTGATCATTGTCCATATTATGATTAATGCTTTCCTGCTTCTTTTCATTCCTTGATATATTTGATTGTAAACTATACATAATTTGTGTTTGTAAGGATATTCTTCAGCTTTTTTCTGAGATGTGGTTAAACTTCTTGGAATTAGTATAATACTTTCAGGTCTCATTTTTCAACTTTGTTATGTGGGACCATCACTGTATTTAATCGAGGGTTAATACCAAGTTTCCAAACTAAGAAGAAAAAAACCTTTCTTAACATTATCCCAATACTTCTTGAATTATGAGGTTTTCTGTACTGATTGTTGTGAACAACACCATTCCTGGTCTTGTGTTTGTTTGGGGCACTATTTTTCCGATTATTTTGGATATTCATTCCCCAGCTTAGGGTATTTTCTTACACAATTATTGTCATCAATTCTCAACCAAGTTTTCCAAAGGACCTGCTATAGATCTGTAGCGTTCCTTTCCTGGACAGCTCTTTTATCTCTTGTGTCTATTCTGTGATGCTACTGTTTTGTCTTCCTTGTGCTCTGGGCTCTATCTCTTCAAGTCAGGAATGCTATAGCGCTTCCCCTTTCTTGCTCCACAGCATAAAAATATTCTCTGGGCAGCAGGCAAGGAAAATCATACAATTTGTCTTATTAGTTTCTCATTTCTTAAGAATCACTGTCCTTCACTGCCTGATAACCATTTGGTTGAGTCCTATTGTTTAATGTGTTTATCCTGTATTTTAGTTGTTTCAAAGATGAGAGTAAACAACTTTTACTTCTGGTCACTATTTGAAGTAGTACTTATTGAGCATTGAATCTTTATAAAACTAGTAGTGAGATGCAATAGAAAATTAATAAAGAGAGAAAAAAGAAATGTTAGTATTTGAAAGTTATAAATGCCCAGAGACATAAACATGTTTTAAGGAATAATTATGCAAATAGATGGCAAAGTTTAAGATAAAGGTGCCAACTCTTAACTTCATGAAGTATAAAGGGGCATAGTTTGAACAAAAAATATCTTAATTCATACGGACATCTTAGAAAGTCTTATCAAAAGGACAGTGTAAACTCTACTACTCTGGCTCATTAAATGGAAAATGGACTTGGAAAAAGGTCATGGGGATTAGAGGTTAGATAAGTCATAATCAAAGCAATTAGCAATGGATTATGTCTCATGAGTTCTCTAGAAAAGGAAATCTCAGTTAAAAATCACTGAACCCAAAATGGTATTTATTTGCCTGACTGAAACGTAATCCACAAACTAACTGCTTCTTCACTACATAAATAGAAATAGCACTCTTCTTTATCTATCTTTACAGGTTGCAAAAGATATGCAATAATTTTCAAGTATATGCATGCTACAAGTACATCACACCTTCAGACAATGATTTAGAAATACTTGCAAGTTTCATTTTATGGAAAGTCTAATGAGAGGGGCACGCTAAATGAAGTTCATTGATTGGTTTTAATAGAACTAGATATTTAATATTACTGGATTCTAGAGAATATTCTGAACTTTTATTATAGCTCAATTAAATCATATCTAATTTCAGCCACCAATTTCTCTTCTTTGCATTGTATTTTAATGTTCCCTAACATTGTTACTATTTCTTAGTTTGATGTTTTTTCCCTGAATATGCTTTAAGGGACTGTGGATATAGCTCAGTCAGAGCACTTGCCTAGCATGTGCAAGGAAGACGCTAGGTTCAATCACCAGCACTGAAGTAAAAGAAAGAGAATTTGCTTCTAAACACTACACTCAGAACTCATGAATTCTGTCACCTAGAACATTAATCAGCACTCTGAGCCTCAGTTTCTATACCTGTGAAATGTGCCTAAAAAAATTTGTTGGTTTTCTAATGATAGATCATGTTTATAGTACCATACACGCAGGTACAGTTGCACATGCCTGGAACCCCAGGTGCTCAGGAGGCTGTCAGGAGGATTGCAAATTCAAAGCCAGGCTTAAGAACTTACTGAGGCCTTAAGCAACTCAGTGAGACCCTGTCTCAAAATTAAAATATATATATATATACATGTATATATATATGTATGTATATGTATGTGTGTGTGTGTGTATATATATATATGTAAAGTATGAATTTATAAAGTATGTACTATACATGTAAGTAAAATATGTATAAATGGGCTGGAGATGTGGCTTAGAGATTAAGCTCCCCTGGGTTTAGTCCCTGGTACCAAAAAAAAAAAAAAAAGAAAAGAAAAAGAAAAGAAAAGAACTATACAGATGTAAGCCTTTTTAATATTTCATTGTTAGTCTTTCCCAATATTGTGCTATTTCTGAATGTATGAATTTGAATATAAGCCAAAAAAACTATCTGAACCTAACCAGGGGACAATGGTCATCAATAAAGCAGTTTAGCAAATCAAGGACTAGTACAGATTTGGATTTAAATTCAGCATTGTATCCTAGCTTTTTTATAAAATGGCATAAGTCAAACTTGTTTTTGCATAAGACAGTGTTTTACCATGCTATTGTGTTCTAAACCCCAATGTTCATTTTTCTGTCTAGCTCTGGGTGGTTGTAAGATTTTAAATCTGTATTTAGCTTATTGATTAAAACATCATTCTGGAGCTGTATGGCCTGGGTTAAAACATCTGTTTAGGATATTAGATAATATTAAGGAATTATTTTTTATTTTTATAGGTGTGGTCAAGGTTTTGGGGTTATGTTTTTAAAAAGGGTCCTTATCTTGTAGAGGCAGACTGTGAAATATTTACAGTTAAAATATATGATATGGGTATTTGCTTCAAAATAAACCAGAAGATGGGCAGAATTTGGATAAAACAAGATTGATTACGAATTGATAATTATTGAAACCAGATGATGAGTTCATACTATTTTATTTCTACATTTTCATCTTTGAAAAGAAATAAAACTTATTCTATCGCATAATACTCTGTGACCCTAAACAAGTTGCTTAAAACTCAATTTATCGTTTATGTAGGAAGAGAATAGAGATTCCTGCCTTATAGTATTATTTTGAAAACTAAATGAGATAATTCATATAATAAACTTAGGATATTTTCTCTCTCACAGAAGGTGCTGTGTGAATAATACCTTTTTTTTTAAAGTCCACTTCTTAAATTAAACTTTTCATTTTGAAATAATTGTACATTCACACTCAATTCTAAGACACAATACTGAGAAATTTCCTGCTCTATTTATCCATTTTCCCCAATGGCAATATCTTGTGCAACTATAGTACAATATCATAACCAGGATATTAATATTGATACAATCATGGGACAGAATATTTCCATCCCACAAGGATCCCTCCTTGTTTTCCTTTTATAGATACAACTACTTTCACCTTCTCCTTAACCCCTGGCTGCCAATAATCTTTTCTCTAATCATTTCAAGAATGCTACGTAAAGTGATTCATACTATACATAACCTATGGGATTGGCATTTTTTCACCACATAGTTCTCTGGAGATTAATCCAGAGAGTTGTGTGTATCAAGAATTCTTTTGTCCTTCTTGCTGAATGCTGTTTCATGACTTGGACATTCAACTGTTTGTTTAACCATTCGCTATTTGCCAAAGAATATCTGGGTTATTACCAGTACTTAGCTATTATGAATTAATCTTTTATAAACATTAGTGTATAGGTTTTTGCATCAACATAAGTTTTTATTTCCCTGGGATCAGTGCTCAGGAGAACAATTATTGGGTCATTTATAGTTTCATGTTTAGTGTTATAGATACTGCCAAGATGTTTTATAAAATGACATTAACATTTTAAATTCCCATTAGCAATGGAGGAGAAGTTTCTCTGCATTGTTTCCAGCAAGAATTGAATAGTGTTATCCCTATTTTTTCGAAAACTTTTAGTCATTGTGATTGGTGTGTAATGGTACCTCACTGGGAATTTAATTTTGTTAGGGATCTTTTCATATGCTTATTTTCCATCTGTATATCCTCTGTAGAGAAATATCTGTTCATGTCTTTTGCCCATTTTCTAATTGAATTGTTTGTTTTTTAATGAGTTTTTAAAGTCTTTTATAATTTACTGTTCATTTAACATTCAACAGATACTTATTGTACAACACTAAATATCAAGCCTTGTTCTCAGTACCTGGGATGCACCAGTGAATGAAAAGTAATCTGAACCTTTTACAAAGTGCAGTGAAAAAGACAATGCCAGGTAAAATATAGAATATATTAGAAAGTTACAGGTATTACAGAGAAATAATTGGAGTGGAGAAGGAGGGTTGGGTACAGAAGGTTCAGATGGAAAACAGTTTCAAACAGCTTATTCATGCCTAAATACACAGGCACATTTTTCTTTTCAAGAATAGTAAGGAAATGTAAAAATTAAGAATGAAGTTACTGACATAGTACAACCCTATCTCAACTTGAAGAGTGGATTGTGGGATTTGTATCATGAAGAGGATTGATGCAGTTTATAATAACTAAGATATATCGAGCCAATTAGTAGCTCATCACAGCATTTTACATACACAATCTCATTGAATCCTCCTAAGTTGATACATTTTATATCTGAAATGTGTCTGTATTTGTCCAGGTCCCCACAGCTTCTCCTACTCCATTTGGTAATGTAGTAATCTCTTACCTGTGGTTGCATGTGCCTTGCTTCCAATTACCAACAGTCAGCCATAGTCTGAAAGTAATAAGTAGAACATTCTAGAAATAAACAACTCAAAAGTTTTAAATTACATACCATTCTAAGTAGCATGATGAACTCTTGTGCTATCCTTCACCATCCACTCAGGATACAGATCATCTCTTGGTCCAGCATATCCACACTGTGTATGTGACTTGCTGGTGAGTCACCAAGAAGTTGTTTTGATCATCAGGTACTGAGATATCGCAGCTCTTGTTTTCAAAAAGTCCTCATTCTACTTAGTAAATGCCCCTGAGCACAGGAGAGTGATGTTGACAATCCAGATATGCCAAGGAGAGGTTGGTTGTAAGGTGCTTATTTTATGGAAAAGGTGAAAGTTCTAGATTTATGAAGAAAGAAGAAAATCATATACTGAGATTGCTAAGATTTGTAATTTATATAGTTAACCTCATACTGTGATTAGTTGCTAAGTCAAATTTATCATAGGTATGTGTGTGTAGGAAAAATCATAAAATACATGGGTTCAGTACTATCTGTGGTTTCAGAAATCCACTGGAAATCTTGGAATTAAATCCCCTTGATAAGGGGCAATAATTGCATCAAGATATAGTCAAAGTCAGTTATTTAATGTGTATCTATTTACACTTCAGTTACATATACCATTTTGCATTCCTAGATTTCAACAAGCTCTAAGGTTTCTATATTAACTCCTCCCCTTTGATTGGAACTCTTCCCTTTGTATGACTGGTTTCCTCATATTCCTATCTTGGCTTTGTGGAGACCCTCTAAGGCTTACAATGAACAATCCATACCCACTCAATATGTTATTTTCTTATTTCCTGCAGAATATTTGCTGTGGTTTCCTGGTTTGGTTAATGTCCTAGAATTTTGCTTTGGTCATGTAAGTTTAATTGGCTAAAGGATATGCAATACCTATTTCTCGAAAAAAAATATATACAGACAATCAAACTATTAATAGTGGTTTAACTGTGTGATGGCAATAACATTATTTAGTATTTTAATATTTAAAACTTCTCCAATATTATCTGTTTAATCACATATAATGCTATTCATTGAGCTAAATATTTTCCTGAATTATTAAAATATATCTCTCTAGTTTCTCCTTCCATTTCATTTATGGCCACCATCTCAGCCTATCCTTTAAAAAATAGTCATGTTTTACAAAACTTTCCCAACCTTTGCTCTTCAAGAAGTATTGATAACTTCATTTATGATCAGTCAAAAACCGCCCACAGGAAGGCACATTTTCAGAGATTCAGCATTTACACATTGTGCTATGCCTTTGCAATTCACTATGTGCCTGGCCACCCAACCACAGTCCACGAGTCCCAGCAGCCCCTCCTGAGCTCCAGATCCACATTCAACTGTACTGTGGGTTCTATGGATCCAAAATCAAATACTATGAGAGAAAAAATAAACATTTTGGGAAAAAAATATAACAGTATTCATTTTGACCAAACTGAGGAAAATATTGGTTATCTTGACCTTGATTCATTCAGATTGGGGCTTGGAAACCACTTGTGCTGCTATTTGAGGAAAATAATTATTAGACCTAAAATAGGCCTAACCATTTAGGTTAGATTAAATGCTATTGTGTTTGCCCCAAATCCATTTTGACTAACACACAGATTTTTATTTCATCAGTGACCTTCTTTCCCTTTAATTTTGGTTAATCAAAAATTCCTTTTCCTTATTCTGTTATTCTATGCACTTCTCTTTTCTCCATCAAAATTGCACTCACACCAAGGCTAAACATTTCTTACTAGGTTTATAATAAGATTCTCATTTTACTGCCTGTTATTTTTTTTTTAACCAAATAACTCCTGTTTCTTCTCCTTGCTCTAACCTCCATTAATCTAAAAATTCTTAATTTCCTGTACAAAGTCAAGGTATTCTATACCTCTTCTTATTTGTTTTAAATTGCCAAGTTAAGTCAAGTCACCATAAAAACCTTACTAAGGATTTCTCAAGTGCTCAATATAAGACTACAAAAGTTTGGAAATTTTCTAAGATTAATTAGCTGTTTTGTGGCAGAACTTACTTTTCCAATCAAGGTAACTGATCCTAAAGCACATGCTCTTTCCACTAGGTTATATTGCCTAGGCTAATTAAGAGACAAGAAATTTTGACAGCTGTTTCTATAGACCAGTTTATAAGGAGTTTAAAATATTAATTTGGTGTTAAGACAACATTGGGAGCACACTGAGATGGAGAACATTCTGTTTCACTGAGTTCCTGTCAAGGATCTGGCTGTATGTTGTTGGAAGAAATACTTGATCAGCCAATTGCAATGCAAATATGGGACTGTGGTTACATTGTTGGGGACAAAAGAGCAGGTTCCACCATTAGTCCTCATTTGCTATTTATTCTACACACAGAAGTCATCATTGTCCTAAATTAGTGATGACTCTATATTTAATTAATATAAGTTTGAAAGGGTAGAAAGGAATTGCCATGTTTCACTGACGTGCCCTTACTCAGCTCTGTACTTAGTGAACAATGAGAAATTCTCCTATGAAGAAATGCATCCACAGCTACAGCCCAGAGGCATAAATCTATCTTCAGTATGTTCAGTTGCAGTTGAATGGAAATCATGGCATGAGTGTGTATTTGTAAACAAATACAGAATAAAAGTTAAAGATCATTTTGGATCACAGAGGAAAATGTAGGCAGACAGAATGTTAAAACATTTGGACCGAATTGAAAGGTTAAAATAAAATTGAGAATAAATAGATCACAGGTACTCAGGTACATAGTATATATTTAATGTTTTTCAGAGCACAAGTTCTTCAAATTCTTGTAAACCTTGTTAAGGGTGATACAATGGTAAAGATCACATTTCCAGGATTGAGGTTGTCATTGAGAAGGATCCAACTTCTTCCAGGAGGCTAAAATATTAATATTGGAGTATAACTCACTTCGGAACAATCATAAAAATAGTAAGAACATGATCAGGCATTGGGAAAAATCTACCATAACAGAATTTCTTCTTCAACACAAGTTTTTCACATTAAATCAGGGTAGAAAAGTGGCAGTCTTCCAATTTTGGAAGAAACCATCCCAAAGGAATGACAAAGACAAAAAATATAGCAATGTTCATTGTGGACAAAGCTGAGATTTATTTTTGGTATTAGAAATAGGTCACACAAAACATATGAGGACATATTTCAATTCACTCACAGATCTTCAAATGCAGAAATACTAAAGAAATCTCATTAACACATTTGTAAGAATAGGACAAAATCCTGACCATATATATGGTCATACACACACACACAATTGAGGATCAGGTTTAAATATTTGGGAAAAAGTAAAAGAATTATTTTCATATTTTATCATGAAAACTCTTGTAAGTAAAATATTGAACTTAATTTCCCACTCCTAAAAGCCTGAAATAAAGACCATTATAGTCATTGTAGCATCATCCCATGTTTCCATTTTCTGTTTTAATAGTAATATTACTTTTCAATCACAAAAATCAGGTTGAGTCTCAAGTGAAATTGAAAATTTATATAATTGTACAGAGAATTTAGATTGAAAATATCTTTCTTTACTGAACACTTCTTTATTATTGAGATCAATTTTGAATGGAATCATGAATGATACCCATTTTCTAAAAACATAAGTATTATTTGCATGTTTAGTTACTACCAATAGCATTTTACAAAGTCTCTTCTGTACATAACATTTGTTCAATTTAATTGAATTTAAAAGGCTAATATTTAGGAAAGAAAGACTTCTTTCATGCTATGTTTCTAAGGTATATTGTGACATGAAATTGAAAGATAGTAGTATTGCTATGAGTCTTTGTCCAGTGGCATTTAACCTGATATAAGTGATAACATGTATTTGGTGAAATCATCATAACAGATGAGGAAAAAATTCTGGTAAATATGGTAATTCTATTTCCCAAGGTGTGGTTTCACAATTTAACACAGGAGAATAAGCACAGAGCAATAATTTGGTTTATTCATTTTATTAGTTGGAAATCTCCTTAGATCAATCTCTAACAGGGGATTTGAATTACTTCGACTCCATTGCCGTAAAACCCTTCACTTTCAGTAACTTTTCCAATTTCGGTAATGAAAGTATTTGGGTGCTCACACTTGCACCATTCTTTGAAATCTTGCCCATTAGTTTACTAGAACCCTATAAAATATTAACTTGTGTTGTGTGCAGTAAAGAGACCAATAAAACACCATATGTTTGGTGACTAAACCATTAAAAAATGTCCTACCACCTCTTCCATAATATTCTGTGACACAGGAATTTCAAATTTGACTATGTCGTGTAAGTCTAAAATATTCTTTGTTTTCATTATACCTTCTTCACAGACTTTGAGAATGAAATTTTCCAAGAAAAAGAAATGCTAGATTCTGGTCTATCAATTTATTTTAAGAAATAAATTAGGAGAAAATTCTGTTTATACCATCTTGCCTTATCTAGCCGTTTTATAATCAACAAGTGATTAGTATAAGCAATCTCAAAACAAAAACAGTGTTCCATTCATCCACAGGGCCTAAAAAACAGAAAACTATAGAAATGCACAAACAGGGAATAAATGATACTAAAACAACTTTCTAAAGTACAGGTACTCTAAGAAACAGAAACTAGATAAGGGAAAACCAAAGAATTATCCTTGGTGAACATGAAAAACTACAAAATACAAGAATTAAAGAATTCTTATTTAAAACTCAGTGAAATCTACTAATCATAGAAACATTACCAAGCTAAACTGAAACCACTGAAGGAAAGTGAAGTCTATTTGTAACCAAAACAAGATATAAACAACTAGAATGGGCAACCAAAACTACACAGATTTTCTACTTCTATTCAACATGGTGTGCTCCAGAGATTGATAGGACTCCTCTCTGGAGTAAGTTACAGCAAAAAATGTAAACAAACAAAACTATGCCAAAATATGTGAAATTAAAGTTGTGTGGTAACTTGGTCTGTTGTTGTTTGTTGTTTATTTTTGTTTTGTTTTTGCTATAACATATTATCTGTTTCAGTCAGTTTTTTGCTGCTCTGACTAAAAGACCTGACAAAAACACTTTAGAGGAGGAAACATTTATTCCTGGGCTCAAGGTTTCAGGGGTCCCAGACCATAAGACAGCAGGCTCCATTCCTTGGGGCTCAAGATGAGGCCGAACATCATGGCAGCAAAGTATAGCAGAAGGAAGGAGCTCACATGATGATAGGGAGGCAGAGAGAGGAGAGACCCCCAAAGCCCCGCCCCCAGGGCCCACCTCCTCCTGCCACACCCTACTGGCCTTTACCAGTTAATCCCTATCAGGAGTAATTCACCAAATGGGTTAATGCTTTCTTAACCCAATCATTTCTTCTCTAAGGCTTCTTGCATTTTTTCATACATGAACTTTGGGGGGGACACCTCACTTCCAAACCATAATAACACCACAGACTGGGTAATTTGTAAAGAAAGTTTATTTAGCTCACAATTCTGGAGGCTGAGAGATCTATGGACATGACAGTGGGATCTGTCGAGGGCTTTGTTACAACATCATTACCTGGTAGAGGGCATCACATGGTGAGAGGTGAGAGATCATATATGTGAACAAGCTCATTTTTTATAACAAAGTCTTCATTCAAACACTAAACTATTCCTGGGAGAATAGCCTTAATTTATTCATGAAAGTAAGACTCTCCTGGTTTAATATCTCCAATGAGGCAATGCCTCTCAACACTGACTCATTGGAAATTAAAATGCCAGAGAAAATTTTGGGGGATACGTCCAAACCATAGTAGATGGTAAGCAAGTCTCTAAGGAAAAATGGCTAATAGTTCAAGGCATTTCATATTCTTTACAAATGCTCTCAATTGTATTGCATTATATGAATACAGTTCAATAGCAATTTGAAAACAGAAATATATCTGATTGAGCTTTTTTGTTGTCTTTGTGAGATTGAGTGGACCTAAATCCTCAATCTTTCTGGAGGGAGAAAGTTAAACTCAGCATAACAATGGCCATTGGGTGTGCATGCTGTGATTGAGTTTTGTTGTACTCAAGTTTTAGGTCTTGAAACAATATGTGAAGAGTGTTGAAGAGGAAGGAAAGAAAGCAAGTGTTGATTTTAAAAAATGCAAAGTATGGCTCTTTCAAATTGTTCAGCACTTTCCTCTTGTTAGAATGTCAGTCATGTTTCCCTTGCCCAGCTGATGTTATGTAAATGCTGTTTAGTGCCCACAGGATCTCTCTATTATGCAGAGATATAAAACAGAAAATAATGTTAAAGATAAGCAACCTAAAGTTAATTTCTTTAAAAATCATTTCTCTGTGATAAAGTAGCCTAATAACTTAGATTATGAGTGAATCTATGGATAACTCTAGATAAAAGTAAAAGTCATTTTATATTTTAGCCCAGTCTACCAACTCACTTTGTAATTTTGATATTAAAATCATGCCTTCATTCTACTCTCTGTTTACCAGAGAGTACAAATGAGAAATGCAAATCAGTATTTGCAAAGAACTCTTAAATCTTTTGGTGAAAAATGACCTCAGTGTGTCAAGTATTATTGTAGATATTAGAAAAAAAGCAGTTAAAATTCTATTTCTGTAATAATCAGCAGGTTGATAGTCTAAATTTTAACTTTTTCACCACAAATTTGCAGCAAAACAGTCCTATTTAACACTCTTAAATAGAATATATACTCTTAAATAGAATAGCTATGGAGGTAGCAACTCTGTTATTTCACTTTTTTATGATATTTGAGAGATCACATAGCATACTCAATAGCATTGATTTTGGGATAAACTCAATTTCCACACATCATTCAGCCATTCATAAAAGTTATAAGAAAAGTGGAAAAATAGATCAAAATAGGCTGAAAGAGACTCATAACCTGACCTGAAGAGCCACACAGATACCACCCACATGGAGCACAAGTCAATACAGACAGTTCTATCCCTCCCCCCTTTTATAAACAAGAGAGAGAAACCTCAGGTGAGAAGATTTTGGAACACTCAAATGCTATAACTTCTCTTTGTACATCTTCAAGGAAAGAAAGAGTTCTTAACATTTTAATTTCAAATGAACAAATTAGCCCTTTTAACAAAGTGACCCTCATAACTCCAATTTGAAAATGTCACCCTGTGAAGGCTAAGAATGTCCCTCTGACCCTGTTCACCTGTAGAACACACTCTGAGTCAGAAGTTCATTGCAATACATGTGCATCTCTCTCAACTTCAGAGGCCTACAGACAGTGTGGTCAAGGGCAAGCCATGATCTCCTCTGGAGATCCAAGACTGCTTTGGCAAACATTCTGTTTTTGTTCCTAGCTTATCAGAACTTTTAGTAAAAGAAATAGAAAAAGAAGGTGGGAACTCATATTCCTTCATGTTATCTATGTCTTCTTGATTATTTTGAATAATTAATTCTGATATTATATTGTAAGAATGGTTTGGGTTTTGGGGGGTGTTCCACTTAAATAAACAAATTTGTAAATGAAGCCTACACCAACAGTAATCAAGGTATTTTGCCCCTTAGTGTTGTTTTGAAATTAGGTTTCTAATGAATATTTCTTAGTTGATAAAGAGAGCTAACTTTGGAATGAATGTAATGAATCAATGTGTCATGTTGATAAAATGGGAATATGTAGTATCAGTTTTCTATTGCTGCTGGGAATAATCACCCTAAATCTATGACCTAAAATAACATAAATTCATCATTTTACAGTTGTGTAGGTCAGAAGTTCAACACCTGTCTTAGTGAGCTAAGATACAGGTTTCAGTGGAGCTGCATTCTCTTCTGGAAGCTCCAGGGAAGCATTCCTTTCCTTGCCTCTGCCAGCATCCGGAGGGCACCTGTGTTCTTTGGCATATGGTTTATTCTTTTCCCTTTAAAATCAGCTAGGTCAGGTCAAGTTCTCCTCATGCCACCATATCTCTCTGGTTCTCTGAATATATGAAAAGTTCTCACATTTAAGGACTCATGTGATTACATTGACTCCACCCAGATAAACCAGAACAATCTTAAACTTCTTGTCTTTAATCACATCAGCATAGGCCTTTTTTCTATGTAAGGTAACTGACTTACAGATTCTAGAAGATTCATGTGTCAGTATAATTGGGGCCCCCACACAGTAATAGTCAGAGCTGTCTGGACAGCATCAAATCTTTTAAATCGTCTATAATCTTAGGTGATCTAATGATCACGCAGCCTAATTATTTTCTTAACCATATCAAAATTTCTTTGACCACAATTTCATAAAGAGTTTTCCAACGTTTCCAAGTTAACTCCAAGGAAAGAAAATCAGTATTTAAATATTTCAGCTTTGAGTTTTTTTCAATTTTAAGAATAATAATCAAACGAATAAGCATTATTACTTTTGAAAACAACTATATCATTATAAGGTTGTATTTGAAATAGTAGAAGTGGATTTCAGCCTAGAAATCCACATGTCATATGATCTTGGGCACATTATCTTAAGCTCTCTGGGCAGCTGTGTTTCATATAAGAAATGAGTGAATAGATTACACAAACTCTAAAAACCCCTGAATTTAAAAACTCTATAGCTTTGTCACATCATGGTCATGATTATTTCTTAAACGTTATGGAAATTAAAAGCTACTACCAGATGTTTTAAAGGTCATTAATGATAAATTATAATTAAAACGAAATTCAGAGTTTGTGTATGTAGTTCAGTGGTAGAGAGCTTGTCTAGCATGCTCAAGGACCTGGGTTTGATCCTCAGCCCTAAAAAAGGCAGAAAAACAAAGTCAAAATTCAGAATTAAAGCATCAATACATAATGAACTTTAAGTGGTTATGTGTATAATTCACCCACATAGGGGTATGTTTTTATCATTGACTTTTATTTAAGTAAACAGTTGAACAAAATTTTAGAATAATATTTGGTCTTTATGTCTTTACAAATTGTACCTTCTGATTTAAAAAAAAAAAAAAAACCTAAAAGATGGTGTTTTATAATTGCATTAAAATTGATTTTGGGTGGGAAAAAAGTTTGTAACAAACATAAGGGGCTTGATGATTCCAGGAATGTTGTACATTAAGCTATAGCAAAATCAATATTAGTTGAAATGTAGTTTTAAATCATTTTTATATCACTAATACCTGTGTCTTGACTATTTCTTGTGGCAAAATATTCCAATGTTATATCTAAGAATAATAGCGTTGGACTAGAACTCTCGTCTACTTGGTAAAATCTCATTCTGTTGTCCTGAAACAAAATTCCTTTGTGATTTCCATTGAAAATTGCTTCTTTACCTCCTGATGTTCTCTGGGTTGCCCAGTGGCTGTTAGGTTACAAACCAGAAACAGGAACTATGTGAGAGAAAATCATATGACTTAGTATATAAATCCAGAAATATTTGTTCAGAATGCTTGTAGTTACTAGTGACACACGTAGCCACAACTTGCTCAACACTTTGTAGGGATGTGATATCAAAGGACTGTGATATCCTAGTCTGAACAATAAGGTGATAATCTCCCCCAGGTGTTTTGTGACACTTGTTATCTTCTAAATCTTTCCTGGATCTTGATCGGCTTTCACTGTAAAAAATATTGGTGGAAACCGTGCCTCAGGATCCATGTTAATCTAGCTTACATATGTAATACTTGTCCTGTGTGTGTGTGTGTGTGTGTGTGTGTGTGTGTAACTTGGCATATATTGCCTTACTGTTTAATATTTATATCAAGCTATATTTATAATAGTTAAATGTTAAGTTTGCTAAAGACTGGGACTATGTTCTCCATACTATTTGCATTGTTAATCTTATTTTTGAATGTAGTCAATTTCCAATATGGACAGTTTAATTAAATAAAATCTTTAGTTCCATTAAAATTCTGGGGTGGGATATAAAACTTCCCAAATTGTGGAGTGAGATTCTTTATAGGCCCAAAAAACTATAAAAAATTAGCAAAATTATTCAAAAATAACTTGTAAACTTCAGAAATTAGCCAACAACTTGCAAAAATATGAGGAGTGTTTTAAAAATTTTTCCTTTAGGACAACAGGTTTTTATAGTATTTTAACTTTACCTTTTCCTTTACCCTCTCTTTAGCTCTGCATAGCTTCTGAAAACCAGCCATCTTTAAATTACAGTATCAGTAAAAAACTAGATATTATGCAAATATGAGAGGGAAAGACCCGGGTTAAACATCAAAAAAGGTTCATCTCTAGAGTACAGTCACTATTTGACCTGTCTGTTAGCTCCCTGGAAAACTCTGTACATAGTATTTTGTCATTATTTGATCTGTCTGGGAACTCCCACTGCAGGAAAAGACCTATCCCCAGAGTGTAGAAAACATTCAGCAAAAATCATTTAACATTGCAGCTGCCTAAGGCTGCAATACCAGTTCAAGTAAACAGGAGTTTGGCTAAAAATTTAAAAGGAAGATCTGGGTAACAAGATATGTATACAGCTTTGAAAAGCTCTGACACATTCTTAGAGTTCCAGAGGGTCATGCACTTAACTCAGGGTTGGGTGCACACCCAGGAAAGGACCAAAAGGGTTTCAGTCTTTCACCACTGTCTGGTTTTTAGGCCTTTCCCACATAAGTGAAGAATAGGGTGAGGTTATCAAATAAGGTTGAGATGAAATCCCAACACACAGAACTCCTTAAAGAAAGGTGAAAGACTTATTAGTTTAAGGCAATTAGGGAAATCTGTCCAATCTGTTGATCACTAAGATAACTGGGAGGAGACTTTAGTGGCTGCACACCATGCACACCATAGGGAGCTTACACGACACAAACTCAGTCCAACAAAGTCAGGAACCAAATAAACAGCAGCAACAAAAACAAGAAGAAAACTACAAAACACACTCCGAGGGACAGGGGCTTAGAGTTTCCAGAGTTTCCATATTTATATCTCAAATACTCAGTTTTCAACAAAAAGTATGAATGCCATAAAATAACAAGAATGAATAGTCCATACACTGGGGGAAAAGTAGCATATAGGAACTGATCCAGAGGGGATCAGATGTTGAACTTACCATATAAAGACTTTACATCAATTTTAAACATGATCAAACAAATAAAAGTAAATATATCTGAAGAATGACAAGGAATTACAATAGCTGTCTCATCTAATAGTCTATCAACAGATAGAAATTATAAAAAAATTGAAAACCTGGAGTGAAAAGAAAAATAACGAAACCAAAAAATTCATTAAGGTATTCAGTTTCCCAAATCTTCTTTAAAAATTTTTATGTATTCAAGAAGATCAATATACCTGAAATAGAATAAACTTAAGGACATCCACACCTTCACATTAGAGTTCAGCTGCCATTGTCCAAGATGGATAATCTTGAAAGCATGAGAAAAAAAAGAAAAAGAAGAAAAATGACACACTTATACAAAGGATCCTCAGTAAGATGAAGAGTTGACTTCTTATCAGAAAACACAGAGGCCTGAATGAAACAGAATGACAAAAAAATAAAAAATAAATGATCGCTGGAAAAAATGAGAAAAAAGAAAAGACAAGACTGCTAACCAAGAATTCTGTAATCAGTAAAACTCTCTTCCAAACAACAAAAGTGAATGGAGAATTTGTCACTAGTAGACCTTTCCTTTGAGAAATACTAAGGAGTCCTGTAGGTTGAATGTGAAAGTAGTAGACGGCTACTCAAATCCACACAAAGAAATAAAGAATTCAATCAAGTTAAGTACATTGGTAGATAGGAAAGATGGCATAAATACATTTTCATTTGTAAATCTTTTCTTCTCCTGATTTAAGAACGAGTGCTATACAAGCAATATTGATAAAACTGTGCTGATGGGCTCATGTAAATGCTTAATCTGTACCATAGCAATAGCACAAGGGAAGAATGTGAGGCCAGCACTCCTGTATATTATTAACAGGAAGTTACCAATAATTGAAAGTAGATTGCTTCAAGTTCGAGATGCTAATTTATTCCCCAGGCAACCATTACAGAAATAAATGAAATATAAAGACATATGTATATAAATAAAGTGGAATGCTTTTGAAATATATATATTTAGAAATATGTATTTTCTAGAAATGATATATATTTAACAAAACTAAGGAAGTAATGAGGAATAGAGACAGACATAACAAATATGGAAAAAATGGCAAAATAACATTAATTCTAACTTACCAGTAATTACATTAAATGTAAATGTATTAAACACTACAATTAAAATTTCCATCTACATCAAATGTGCTTGAGATTCAAAGGAGCAAAAGTTGAAAATATAACTTGGAAAACAATACACGAAGCAAACATTAACAAAAGAAAGCTGGAATGGTGAAGTTAATAAAAAACAAAACAGACAAAAAGTTTGCTAATGACAAAGAGAGATTTATCATAACCAAAGGATTGATCCATCATATCCTACATACATGTCATGTAATATATATCTTAGGGGTGTGTGTGTGTATATATATATATGTATAACATACACACACATATGTACACACACATATATAATCTATAGACAGTTCACATATATGCACCTAACCTTCAAACCCCAAAATAACTTGAAGCAAAAACTGACTGCATGGTAAAGACAAGTAGGAAAAAGAAAATGTAACTATAATTGTTGAATGTCTATATACCCTACATTCAATAATTGCAGAAGATTAACAAAGATATTAAACATCACATAGATCTAACAACCACCTATGGAAGAATCCACCAAACAAAAGAAGATGTATTTGGGACATTTTCCAGGAGCAACCATGGACCAGGACACAAAACAAGCATCAATAAATTTAGAATGATTGAAATAGTGCAAAGTACATTCTTGAAGCCCAGTGAAACTGAACTGGAAATCAGCAATAGAAGAAAAATTTGGAAATTAACAATAATGAAATTAAACAATTTTCTATTAAATAACTAATCATTGGCAATAAGTCACAAGTGAAATTTGGAAAGACTTTGAAATAAATGAAAACAAAAAAGCAATATAAGCAAACCTGTGGAATACTACTAAACTGGTGGTTAGTGAAAAAATTAGATTTATAAATGCTTATTAAAAAACAAATTAATAAGCTAAACTTTCATCTCAAGAAACTAGAAAAATAAATATAAAGAAGTCAGGATGAAGAAAGTAACAATTAGATCAAGAATTAACATAAAGAATAGAAAAAATACAGAAATTGTTTTGTGATCAGTGAATCTAAAAAGCTGGTTTTGTTGTAGCATCAATAAATTGACAAACCTATAGCTAACTTATCAATAATTACATTAAATGTAAATAGCTATAATTGGACTAGGAAAGAAGAAAGAAGACTCCAATAACTAAAATCAGAAATTGGGTGGGGGATATAGTTCAGTAGTGGACCCCTCACCTAGCGTGCAAGAAGCCCTAGTTTTGATTTCCAGTCTCAAAATAGTAATAATAATAATAATAATAATAATAATAATCAGGGTTTAATAAACCCTGATTATTATTATTATTATTATTATTATTATTATTTAAATAAGATATAAAAGAGAAGACATCACTGCTTTTTTCAAAAAAGTATTTCAAGAAAATACTATGAACAACCATGTCCCAATAAATAAATAACTTAGATGAAACAGAAAAAATTTAAAAAGAAAATACATGCTACAAAAAATGACTGAAGAAGAAAGAAAATCTAAAAATACCTAGATCAAGTAAAAAATAGAAGAAGTAATTTAAAAATTTCCCACAAAATTTTCCAGGCCCAATATGCTAAGCTGACAAATTCTACCAAAAATTTAAAGAAGAAGTAATGCTAGTTCTTTATGAACTCTTCAGGAAGAAAAGAGGAAGGAGGAGAAAAGGAGGATGGATCATTTCTCAACTCTTTTTATGAGGTTAATATTATTTTAATTCTCAAACCAGACAAATTCATCATAAGAAATGAGTAAAAGTAAAATTTCATCACTAAAGATACAAATATCTCAACTAAATACTAGTAAACAAAATGCAGCACAGATATAAAAGATAATTCACCAACTTCAAGAGGGATTTATCCTAGAAATGCAAAAATTGAAAGGTCGTTTTAACTTTCAGAAATCAAAGTATCATTCCATAGGCACTGGATTCATTGATGATCCTGCAAAATCTGTCCACATCCCAGAACCTGTGAATGCAACCTTATTTGGAAAGTGTGTGAAGTAAGTAGGTTAATGATCTTGAGATAAGATCAGATTAGATTACCTAGGAGAGCCCTAAATCCAGTACAAATGTCCTTGTAAAATATAGAGAAAGAAACACTTGAGTTAGACAGAAGAGGGAAAAAAGAGAGGGCATCAAACCGTGGGTCCCCAGAATCAGACTCTAGAGAGTTATATAACCACAAGTCAAGGAACACCTAGAAGTTACAAGAGCTGGACGCAGGAAATGATGCTTTCCTAAAAAATGTGGAGGTGTTACAGTCCTGCTGACGCCTTGATTTTTACTGCTGACCTCTAGAACAATGAAAAATAAATTTCTGTTCTCTTAAGTCAATGAGTTTGTGGTGATTTGTTACAGCAATCACAAGAAAATAATACATATGAGAGTAGAATAGAAGATGAAATCCACATGATCATCTTAATAGTTGAAGAGAGAGTTTGACAATAACCCAACCTTTTTGTAATAATAATAATAAAAAAAAACTTAGCAATCTTGAAAAAGAGGGGAATGTCTTAAAACTGATAAAAGACTAACACTATACTTAATGTTAAAAGACTGCATTCTTTGCCCTTAAGTGCAGAGACAAGTATACTGCTCGTCAACTTCAGTTCAACATTGTATCTAGGTTCTGGTCAGGGGAGTTATCAAGATCAAGAAATAAAAGGTATATGGTTTATAAAGAGGTAAAGCTATGCATATTTTCAGAAGATACATTGTGTATAGAAAGTTCTAAAAGATCCACTAAAAACTACTAGAATTAATAAGTTTAGCAAAGTTGTAGGATATAAAATCATTATACAAAACCAGCAATGAATAATCCCAAGACAAAATTAAGAAAAGCAATTTTATTAGCAATGACATCAAAGAGAATAAACCACTTAGACATAAGTTAAACGAAAAAGCATAAAACTTACTGAAAACTACAAAACATTAGTGAAAGAAATTAAAGATCTAGATAAATGGAACTTCTTCTCACCTTTATGGATTAGAAAACAATATTGCCAAGATGGCAATATTCTCTAAATTGACCTCCAGATTCAACATAATTCCAATAAAATTCCAGTGGACTTATTTTTTTTAAGAATTCTGATTTTAAGATTTAAATAGAAATGCAAGTGACTTAGGACAACTAAAATATTCTTAAAAAGCAACCATGTTGCTGAAAGCACACTTTGTAATTTAAAAACTTACTACATGTAGTAGTTAAAACAGTCTGGTAATGACAAAGATAAATATATAGATCAATGGAGTAAAATTGGTTTTACTCCAGAAATATACTTTTTAATGTATGGTGAATAATGAAATATACTTCTTAATGTATGGTGAATAATGAATATTGGCAAATATGTGGAGAAACTGCTACTATAATACATTGCTAGTAGGATTGGTAAACAGTCTAGTAGTTCCTCAAAATATTAAAAATTACCATATGATCTGACAATTCTACTCCTAGGAATATGAGCAAGAGAAATGAAAGCACACAAATCATACATATATAATGGTCAGAGCATCAGTTTACAATACAAAGTTGGAAACAACCCAAATGTCCATTGACAGTGGATGGATAGGAAACAATGGCATAATCACATAATGGAATATTATTTGGCAATAAAAAGGAAGGAAGCACTACATATGCTGTAAACAGATAAACCTCAAAGATAATCAATCAAAGAAGCCAGTCATGTATTGTATGACCTCATTTATATGAAATGTTCAGAATGGGCAAATTTATAGGGACAGAAGTTAGTTTAATAATTGCCTGGAGTTTAAAGATTGGGAATGTGGTGAAAGATAATGAATAGGTATGAGATTTCTTCTTGGTGGATAAAATATTCTAAAATTAAATTGTTGCTATGTTTACATAACTGAGAATATGCTAGAAATCATTGAATTTCATATGTTAAATGAGTGAAATTCAATGCCTTCAGTGAACCACAGAAACAGACAGATGCCAAAATATATACATACTATTTTTCTTATGCAAACATACCTATGATAAATTTAATTTACAGACTAGGCACAGTAAGGCATAAACAAAAGCAACTAATAATAAAAGAAACCACTATTACAATTCAGTGCAAAATTATGTGAATGTGGTCTCTCTCCATCCAGGGTTGTACTCAATCTTGTTCTTGTAGTTGAGGTGACATGATCCAACACCTGTGTGAGAAGAAGAACTGAGAAGAGTGATACAGGCACTTGGATGAAGCCTTAGGCTGCTACTGGTTTTCAGGCAACACATTAGAAGGAGGATACCTGCTTCAGGTGACCCTGGATCAATGAACCAGGAAGATGCTGGGCAGGTAGACAGTATGGAAATGCTGAACCAAGGATGATTCCCACCTTGAGTGAGAAAAATTGGACAGTGTAAGATTTCAGTATGCTACTCAGAATATCACACACAATTTAAACTTCAGAATTGTGTATTTCTGTAATTTTCCATTTAATCCTTTCAGACCATACTTAACCATGGGTAACTGAAATCAAGGAAAGTAAGACTGCAAATTAGGGGGACTGCTGTATGGACTTCAACACTACAACTTCACTCCTAGAGAAACTTCAGTGTAGCTTTTCTATGAAGAAATGCAAAGAACACTCATTACAACCTGGGTACAATGGTCAAAATTAAGAACAACTATTTCTCAGTGGGAACTTGAGTATACAAATTGGGAGGTAAAATCATATTCAGTCAGCTCTCTATAACCAGGGGCTCCTGTATGTAAATTTGCCTGATCATAAGTTGAAAATATTCAGAAAAATTGCATTTGTACTGAACACGTGCAGCCTTTTTACTTGTTATTTCCTAAACAATTTAATGTAACACCTGTTTACATAGCACTTGCATTTTAAGGTACTTTAAGTAATCTTGAGATCATATGGAAGTATATAGGAAGATATGTTTAGGTTATATGCCGATACCACGCTATTTTATATAAGGGACTTAAGTATCTTCAGATTTTGGTATCCATGAAACATCCTGATCTCCCCTAGATACTCAAGGATGACTGTACTTAACTCCCATAAAGCTATTCAAATGAACAAATTAGAACTGTTTATATCCACATGGGTAAATATCACAAATAAAATACTGATGAATAAACAAATTTATAAATAATACATTTAGTAGAGTACAATTTATCTAAATTTGATAGCATGCAAATTGATAGTCAGTATATTTAATATCAATCATATATAGCATATAAACCATAGCTAAAAGTTATAGCTACACAAATATGTGGTAAAGTTAAATGAATGCATATGGGAATGGAGTACACCAAATGCAGGTTAACAGCTATGGTGGAAGAAGAAGAGATCATGAGATTATAGAGATACAAAATATATTCTAAATATATCTATAGGGTTTATCTCCAAGAAAAGACCTAAATACAATGTGAAAATATTATAATTCTGCAAAGTTTAATATTGGTATCCCCATATTTATTGAACTATTCTTCAGATTTTTCAATATTTTGAAATTTTCTGTAATGAAAGTAGAAAAGAAATCAGATGGACTTAGAGAGTTTAAGGTATGGAGAAAAAGCAACAATAGGAATGTACAAGGAATTTTAAAATACCAGGAAAGGAAGTTGCAAGGCTTAAGACAAAACAGCCCCTCTACAAAAAGCTTAAGGGATGATAAGTTTAGGAATCTTTGTACTCTCCTGTTTGATCTCTAGTTGTAATCTAATATCTCAGTTTGATTGTTTATTTTTTCATAATGTAATGCCAATTCTAGCATCTTTACAGGATTCTAGATTTCTATACATTTTTTAATGTTCAAAATCTGGTTTTATAAACAATCAATTCATCATGCCTGAAACAATTAGAATATAATAATATCTTTGTAGCTTTCAGGGATTAATTGTTTAAAATGTTCAAATGCAGATAAAATGTATAATATATTTGAGATGAATAAAAAATATCAAGGATTTTCTTGAAAAACATTAACCCAGACAATTGAGGGGGATTTTTCAGTCTCTTACTGAATGAAGATATACTGAACAAATTGGCTCAGTAGAAAAGCATCACTATAAATGATAAGAAAAATGGGCTCTGGCACATTGAACTGGATGAAGAGAGTGCATATTTATGCACCTGCCATGAGCCATTTGTGTGAAGCTGTTCTGTGAATGCCATTTGGGATCAGCTTTAACTCTGAAGTTTTCAAATTAAAAAAATATATATACATAGATGAAACCTTCTACAACTTAGAAGGGGAAACTATCAATTTTGATTATCTAAACATCATGAATATAATTTTGCTTAAAGTGACTTATTACATGGACAGTCAATGAATAGAGTGAATGAGGTAGAAGCTAAATTTAATAAGAAGTAAATTAAGTTCAAAGAATACAATAAGTAGTAGGAAATAGTTGTGCTGTGTTGTCTCCAAAGATGGATTAAATTCAAGAGAAAAACGACAATCCCGATGATGCAAAAGCCAGGAAGCTAACAAGACAAGAAGCATGTGCCAGGTACAATTAGCTGTCTGTCAGAGTTCACCCAACACAGTGTTTAATCCCAAAGCCTTTCTGAGCTCTGTGTTCAAAAAGGACATTGGGTAAATCAAGATTAATATGAAACAAATACCTAAGTACAGGAACACAGGCTTTTCAAACCTAACTGCCTGTTTTGATATAAAAGACTGGATAACACTATCAAGAAAATATCCTGGAATAACTTTAATTGTACAGTAAGAATATTGAAGGGAAGGAAGGATGGTGAGAAATTCAATTTTTTTTCTAAGCCCTCTTAAATTTATGCTTTGTCACTTACTGTGAAATAAATATAAAGCAATATAATCACTCTGAAGTAGTATTATGAAGCTTAGTTTATAACCACATAGAAGGCTTTGAATAAATTCTCAACACAAATGTAACATTATTTATTCATTTAGCAAACACTATTATAGCACTTTCAATGTGTTAGGTTCTGGTGTAAATGCTTTAAAAATATCAGATTGCTTAAGTTCTCAGTACAATCTAATTAGGTGAGTATTGCAGTCCTCACTTTAAGAGGGTAGACTGGGGCAAGCTAAGGTTGCATAACTTGTCCAAGGTCACACAGTTGAACAGACAGTTTGATCGGAGTCCATGATCTTGATAGCTTCTATACTATGAACACACTCTGTGTATAAAATCCAAATCGCAGTCTGCTGCTTATAGTTGAATTCTGGGAAGAAAACACTACACAGGAGGATTTGGGAGATAAATGAAATGAAGTCTGAAGTAAGAAATGGGTAGAGATGTAGTAGAGAGAAGAAAAACAAAATATGGGTACCCTGAAAAAAAAAATGAAATGATTCAATTTGCTTTTGATGTATTTTCAAGAGGTGTACTTTTGGTCCAGAATAAGTAAAGCAAGATATTCAATTATTCATCCTAAAATGTTTGAATATGAAACAGAAAAATGTACATAATGATTTGAAAGAAGAAAAGGAGGAAAAACTCAAGCTCATCTTCAGTCATGGCAAATATCCAACACATATAATAATGGGGATTTAGTGAGGTTGGTAGAAGGCCTTATTAAATTCCATTCTCAATCACTGAATTAATATTGTTTAAACACTTTAGTAACTCATTAATATAACTTTAATTCTCAAATACTTGAAGAGTCTAGCATACAGAATAAAATACAGTTTAAGTATTCCAGAAATCATAAAGCAAAAGCAAACCAAACAATTCATAATATTCAGGATCTTTCATAGCAGTAATTGGAAATGCAAATGTCACATAAAGTTTTATTAATCACAAACTCAATGAATTGTTCTCAATTATCTGCTGCAGTGTTATTTAAGACATTATTACATGCAGTGCTTGCCTGGAAAGAACTTACAGCATAGTATGTTAGAATTCATGCATGAATAAACTAGGGAACAACTCAAGAGCAGATAAAAATGTAGTTGGGTATATATATTATACCCATAAAGGCCAAAGGAACTGGATGATTTTAAAATGAATAGGATCATTTCTTAAAGGAGATAATCTAGGCAATGGAGAAAATAAATTGGAAAGGACAAGAGGAAAGATTATTCTAAGTTTGCAGAAAGAGGATATGCACTTACAGTGGTCTGGAGTACAGATTCTGGAATTTGATTTTCTGGATTCTGATGCTATATGCATCAACCTGAGGAAGAAATTCAATCTCTATTTCCATCTTTCAAAAGCAGAAAATCAGTACACCTATTTCAAAGACATTTGTACAAATTAAAGGAGGCAAATTCAATTTATTATTGTTTAATTAATTAATTTATTTGTTCAATTACTTTGTGGTTCTAAGGCTCAAATCCAGGACCTTGAACGTGCTAGGCAAGTGTTCTACCACAGAGTTCCATCTCCATGCCCCAGAGAAATTAATATTAATATAAATTTAATATTGAGAGCTGTGAGTAGAGACTGGCAATAAATGTGTTAATAAATGTTAGCTGTCCTCATTATAATTATTGTTGTTATTTACAGAGGAATAAAATGAAGGAAAATTATGAGGTGGACTTATAAATTATTACAACAAGATTTATTTTAATAGTTTCAGTGGTAAGAAACTAGTTAAAAGAATTGATTCTAGCAAGTGATTCTAGCAAGATTTAACCTAAAGATAATCAAAAGGGCCACTGAAGACACATTTATGCACATTCCTTCTTCTTCACTGCAATTTTTCCTTTCATATGAGGTGGGAATTTCAGCTCAAAGGTACCAAGGAAAAAAAAAAGAAAGGGGGAGGAGAGATACTAAATCTAAATAGCTAGTAAACTTGAACAGTGCTGAAATGGAATATCCAAACAACTGTCAAAAGCATAAGAAGCCTTTTTTATTAACCAGATGCTACCAGGCCTGAACAAGCACAGAAGAGAGTACCCAGTACGAGGCACTTCTTTGCTTTGACAGGTCTGATTTATGAAACAGATGATTTGTTATTTATTGATCAGAGACTGATTCTACTCACTGAGTTAAGAAGAAGCTTGATAAAAGGCAATCATGCATCTCATTTGGTTATGAGCAAAAATAGCGTCTATTGGCTTGCTGTGTCAACTGACTTTGATGCTACGACATCCAGATGTTCAACATGTGCAAACTTCAGAAACAAAACAAAACAAAACAAATCAAAATGGGCCTTTTCTGCCACAAAAGAGAGAAAAACATTCAAAACATGTTTTGTGGGAAAAAGGACTCATCAGAATCACACAATATAGTCTAAATGTATTTTTTAGTAGGAAATAGAAGTTCATTACATCAATTACATTATTCTTTTATTTACTTAATAATTACTTATTGAAACTTCTTTGTTTAAGGCATTGTGTGAAGCACTGCATTGACATTTAAAATGTTCTATATGCAAATGCCACCCACATTAGCAGAGTTGCAGGAAATTACTAATTCAAATAAAATTTTACCAACACGCTCAAAGCAAGTCTGAGACGTTTTCATCTTCTGCAGTATCAAAGCTCCTATTAAGATAATTATTTTTCACTCTTGGTATGATAACACAATTGCCATTTGTTCTTTTTTTATCCAGGAAATTCCTTCAGCTTTGTCATCTTCCCCAATCAGTCCAGCGGAAAGCTACATATGACTGACTTTTGAGATAAGACCCAGGACTGCTTTGTCTGGCAGCATAGAAACACTTACATTCTATCTTTGTGCATTTTAATTGTGATGCTGCAGCACATACGACATCATGTGTCACATGGGAACTTGCAATTTTCCAGGAGCTATTCAATGATTGAAAGCACAAAATTCTACTTTGTCACTTAGGGTTTAAAAACTTTTTCCCCTTTCCTAAGTATATACTCTAGAAAGGGGAAAAATAATTAACATCATCTGAAGGTAGGTGTAAAATTGTTTCTTTTTCAAAAAAAATTTTTCTGGGAATGACCTAATTCAAGGTGGAATGGTAGATATATTTGGTGGTAGGTAGCCTTCTGTAATTCATTTGAGCCTGGATTTGAAACAGATTTTCTTTGTCTGCTTACAGTTGTCTGAGAAAGAGATGCCATTAAGTTATCACCCTTGCCCTTTAGTTTAACAAAATGGGTTAAACAAACATCACATTGTGGATAATACAGTCATTATCACTATAAGAGCACACAGTTGTAAAGTTGATAGCAAAAATCTTACACAATTATAATGAGCTGCCATGTGTACAGACTGTCACAGAGAGGATTGTCTTCAAAAGAAAAAAATTCCTAGGAACCAGAGATTCACCAGTGTGTTTGTCTTGATTATAAAATACAATAAAGTATAGTGGTAAGAGCATAGGCTACAGAATTGGACAGACATGGATTTGATTCTCAGTTCTACCTCCTCTGAAAGAATAAATTGCCTATGTGTATCTTTCCCTTCTATCTGTCAATTTGGGATTGTGATCCCTAACCCCAAGGTTTTTTGGATTAATGTTGGGTTTAGAACATGTAATCTAACAAGATAATCTTATAAAATGGCTAACACCACTAAGGCCTCTGGTAAGTACCTAAGGAAAAAAAAATCTTAATTTCTTTTTCCTCACTGGCCTTTATGAACTGATGCAGAGTTAGCAAAGCAGAGAATTGGGAGCATCAAAGAAAAGTCAAACTAACCAGAATTTTTTTTTTTTAGTTTTATATTAAAAGCATTAGTTCTAAAAAATACAGCATTCACTAGAGCACAATCTGACTGGATAAAAACTTATCCAAGTTTCAGATTTGGTGATTGTATATCTGCAGGATAAGATACACACCTACTCAACCTACCTGCAAATTTGAAAATGCTATCCACTATTATTTGCTATTTTGGTTGTTTGAATGAAATTAGTTTGCTATTTTGAATTAGATGACTAATTTTGAAATTAGTTTGAACCTAAAGGTGGTTTTGTTGGAGATTATTCATCAGGTGTCTGCACTCATTTATTTGTTGACTCAAAAATGTATTAAGAGGGGCTGGGGATATAGCTCAGCTGGTAGAGTGCTTGCCTTGCATGCACAAGGCCCTGGGTTCTAATTCCCAGCACCACACATACACACACACAAAATTATTAAGCACCTACTTTGTGTCAGACTAAGGAAAACAAGGACATCACTGTCTCTTGAACATTGTGAAATATTGCTTAAATTGGATGGCATACTCAACCTAAAGTGTAGTATATTCATTTTAACATCATCATAGACTAATTACCAAGAGGAAATTACCACTTATTACCATTATGGGAAGGTAACTCCATTGCTTGTTTTTTTTATATATTGTCTCGTTTAATCTTCACAATAGCAGATAAAATCAGTTACTGTCCATGTTTCACAGATAAAGAGGTGATGTTTAGGGGAGTTATATTTTGCATGTCTGAGATCATACAGTCAATTAATGTTAAAGCTGTTTGAATTTAGATTATGACACCAATTCACTCCTTTTTACAGCAGGCATAAGAACTCTAGAGCCTCCAGCATAGTGATAGGGCAGGAAGCATCACTAATAATTTAAACGTAAGTGCCTAGAATTTCAGAGAAATTAAATGTGAAATAAATTTGAAAAGACTAAAATTGAAATATTCTAAACTAGTTAGAAATGTCAATTCACTGTACTTCATGGTTTCAGTTATACTTTTCTCATAATTTATTTTGGAAACAATCCCTGAATGCATGACTCTTAGTGAAGTTCCTAGGTTTCATTATCAAGCACTCACTTACTGTCTTCTGTTGGACTTTTAACAATCCAACGCTCAAATCTTGATTATTTGGTAATGGGTATGAAGATCTTTGGTGTATTAAATGAGAATTTTTTCTGAGCTGCAGCTTTTTCTGATTTGAGAGGCCACCATAAAGTAGTAAATCACTGACTAGAAATTATGTGGCATTTTCCCCCCACTCAATTCTAGTGGCAAATGTATTTTCTGGAGAATATTTTCAAACTTGGAATGGTTAGAGTTATTTGGAGCCATCATAGGGGATGTTAAAAATGACTGCATGTAGTATACTACTCTAACATCCTCCAATAGAGGATGCAAAAATGCAAAAATAGTGTGCAGTGTGGGCACTGCCACCACTAACTTTACTACACAGGTGAAATAAAATCCCGATGTAATGAGACAAATGCTATTTTCACAGATAGGTCTTTTATGCTTCATCTTACTTTCTCCTATCACTTTTCTTGTTTCTTCTAATGTAATTATTTGTTACATGACTGCCTTTTTGACTGGACCTTTCTGTCTTTGAAAGTAGGGATTACATTCTCCCTCATCCACCTTTCCATCCTCCATCTTCAGCATAGGGTCTAGCACTATGATGCTTCAGTCTATGGTTCTCAAATAGAAAAATACTTCACTGCATCTTCCTCTATCTATTGGCTTTTAATTTTTTGAGGATAGAGACCATGTGTAAAGCCCATTGTATTTCATTCTGCATTCCACGTTCCAGGACAATTTGCCATAGATATTAAGTGTTAATATGTGTAATCCATCAATCACAGCTATTGAGAAGGCTCATTAAGATTAGTAGGCTATTAAGAACATACAATTCCCATTCTTTATGCCCTGTGGGACCTTGAATTAATCATCTCCTATCAGTCTCTACTTTCTAGTTTACTTTCCCCCTAAGAGTTAAGGAGAGCAAAAGAACTGTTTAAACTATTATTAATTTTTAAACTTGTTATAATTAAAAATGTTTTGAATCACAACCTCTGTGCTTCTAACAACTAAAAGGCCTAGAATCTGTTCCTAGGGGAAAATGTGCCCAAAAATACAAGTATAGTTTTAACTGAAATCTTGAACAACAGAAAGAAAACGAAGTTAAAAGAGTCAAAAAGCCCAGAAAGTTCTATTTCCCATAACATTCTACTCCCAAAGAAAATGTCACAAAATGAAACATCACATTTATATTCCTGAGAATAATATTACCATACAAAAACTGATCCATTTAAAAAAGTATTTGTGAATTTGATCAAAGGTAAAATTTGAAAATAGCTTTTCGCTAAGGAAAAGGACAGATTCTGCCTCCAGTCAAAATATTCGTTTTTTAAAGAACAAATTAGCAGATACTGAAGGCATAAATAGTATTTTTTGTGGCATAAATTGGCATTTCCAGTTACTATTCTGCATATGAGTGGTGGAAAAACATTCAAATTCTCAGGTTATTATTAAATATTACCCTAACTGAGAATCAAACTAATCTAAAACATACATTAGATGTCAAATTAAGCCAAAACAATGTCATCATGAATTCAAAACATGGCCAGAAAAGCTTAAGGCTTGGAAAGCACAATAACCGTCATGGGGGGAATTCTATACATAAAGCAGATCACCAAATCTAAGAGAATAATACAAACTACAGAGGCAGCTCTCTGACAGGTTTCTCCTATTTTAATGAAACAAGTTCCAGTGGAAAACTTAAAAGATTAAAAACTCACAACAAAATAACTCCCATACATTTTTCTTAGGGCTGTCTCCATAGCCGAAAACGTAGTACAGATTTGGCAGATCTCCCATAATAAGATCAGTGGAGACAGTCGAGCTAAATGAAACACTAAAGAACCTGCATTTCTAGATTAGTTGTCTAACTTAATCAAATAAACTATAGATTGACTAAATTTGCAGTTCATGATACACTGGGTAGACATATACAAATCCCAACTATATTTGGCTCCAGAGTAATAATCAATTTCCAGAAATAACACATTCAACTTCAGCAACTCTCTGGCAATAATTCTGTAGTATTATACTGGAGTTATGCTATTTTCCATGGTTAAGGAAATCATTGGAGGGTATGAAACCAGTTCCTTTACATTGAAAATCATACCCTTTATTATATCCAATTTATTGATTAGCTCATTATCAAAAGCACACTAAAGTATCTGTAGGATGTACATGTATTGACACATTTTGCTGTGGGAAATTGCAGTGGTTAAAAGAAAAAGTACAATGATTATCACCTATTTGCTTAGATAATAAAAAGTTAGTTTTTTATATCTGACAACATTTAAAATGTAGCTTCATAATTTTATGAAATGAGTTAACTCTGACTATCTAAAGAGCAAATTGCTTTTTGCTGCTAAACTAGCAATTGAAATATTGCAAGAAGTTCACTCTTAAAAATATAGCTGACACTAAATTATTATTGTTTTAAAAACTTTCTGAAGATCACACAATCTTATATTTTAATTAGTAAATATTAAATTTTACAGTGTCTCAAAGAAACAATTCTGCCTATAAATGGAGATGCAGAAAAATGAGTCATTTTGCTAAAGTGATATCTATGGAATTTGTCAGTTTGATGTTGCTAAATAAAATCATATACATAACAACTGAGCATGGACAGCAGCAGGTATTCTAATATCTTGTTAGCAATGAACTGAATCTCAATTAGCTAATTCTACCCTTGAACAATATTGTTTTTTTCAGATATTTTTGTTTTGTTTGTTTTACTGTGGTTTGCTTTACTCAAAGTATCTATTCCAGACCTACTTCTGTTAATCATCTGGATAGATGTAAGCCCGTTTTGCTCATTAATGAGCAAAAGACCCCAAACAGGTTGTTTGTGCCTTTTTGACTCAGGCTGACTAATTGAGTGGCAGAAAATTCATTTAATTGAATTAGGGAGGATTAGGAAATATATTTAGTAACATGAAGTACCAGGAAAAAAAGATGGATAAATATAAACAATGAGCTTTGGCTATGTCATAGCCTCATCTGCTCCCCCAAATAAAGTTATGTTAGTCTTAAATCATTTATAGCATCGTCATTATGTATGATTGACTAAGACTGTCATGAGCAAGCCAAGGGAAACATTGAAAGCTCTAGTTTAGACCCATTTTGAGACAATAGTAAATATTGATGCCACCATAATGTGCACATATGAAAAATGCCAAACACATGTGTGCAGCATCCCCATGGGTACAAATGAATCGTCCCCCAAATAATCAGGAAAATAAAGCAAATTGTGTAAAACAAGATGAGGCAGGCTGAGGGGTTCTATATTACACTTACTATATGGATTGTGTACCTCTCATTAAAGCATGTTAGAATGAATAAATAAGGATTTGGTAGAGATAAACATGACATAAAAGACAAATTATTTAGGAATATGGCATTTAAATTCATTAGTAACAATATTTATTGTTCATGTTGTTCATTGCAATCCAATTTGTACTTTGTAATTTGTTCACAAATCAGGACAAGAAAGATACTCTAGAAGAATACTGCTCTTATTGCTATGTAATATAGAGTATGATGGAATTATGGTCTGTCATTGAGGCCACTTTGAGAAGAAAATTTCTTTCCCCAAGAAATGGAAGGAATTGGAAATCATATCTGTTAGGAAAGAGAAGGATAAAAATGACGGAAAATGGGAGTCAAAATACAAGAAATATTTTAAGAAATAGAAGGAAAGGGAAGGCAAACATGCCAAATCATGCAAAAAGTTACAGTTGGATAAAATTGATTAAAAAAATACATAGCAGTTACTAACTAGATGGTCAAAATGCCTATTTTAATCAATATTGCTGGCTTTACATGCATACTTAATTCCAACAATTCCTATATTTCATAAACATTTTTCTTAACATTCTTGCAAACAGGATTAAACCTTATCTTTTGCAATCATTTTGTTTATAGCTGCTGCAGTATTTCTTCTGAATGTCTACCTTGACTGATATAAAACTAAATTTTGTGCATGTCTGTCTGCTGCTCTAAATGGCTCAGGGCAAAAAGCATAACTTTGCCTATCAAACTTGTCTCTCTTTGACACAGGCAGAGCTAAAAAAACCAGTATAGGTTGATTCCAATCTCTTCCCTTTCTTCATCATGCGCTGGAAGATAATGGTTGGAAACGACTGGAAATGTTGAGAAAACATGGGGCATGCAGTCATGGCTGCTGGATAGTGCAGGAAGTGAGTCTCACATCTAGTCCATAAATAGCTCAGCCTGCTCTGTTGTGGTTGCAGAAAGGCAATGTAATAGATCAGAAAGAAGCAGGTGGGAATTATTTTTATGGATTTAGGATAGTCAAATTATGCTTGAGGGTTAAGCTTATCATGCTTTTATTTATTCAGGAATGGCAAAGAGTTGAAAATACAGAAACTTAAAATTTAGGTATTAGAAAACAGAAGGGGTGGATTTTAAGCATGAGAAAGACCATTTTATCAGGTGGAGTGAACTGCTTTATGAGGAATGAGTTTCCTATTATCTAGTTTTAAACAGGAAAAAAATGACCACTTGTCAGGTTTACTAGAGAGAATTTTTGAACTGAGAAAACAAGTATCCTTTGAAGTCCTTTCTTACACTAAGATGCTCTTAGAGATGTATGGTGTTTACAGTATTTTATTAAGATAATTCCAGGGGAAAATTTGAAAAATTAACAAAGCCATTGATTTTAGAAATGAATTTTTTTATTAATTTACCATTCACTTATTCACTCAACAAACATGTAATTAGCAATTATTTTTATGCAAAACCTTATTTTATATATACAAAGTAGATAAAGTCTCTTTCCTCAAAGGGCTCACAGTTAAGACAGATAATGTACTTTTATTGACATCTTAGGTATTTTATAAAAAATAAAGCCCTGGATTTTGAACATATATATTCAAAATTAGAGCATGTGCCAGACACATAAAGGTCACATCTCTTAAGTATTTACTGGCAATTGGAAAACATAACAAATGTAACAAGACACAAAGATCCAGCCTAGCTAAGAAATTGCAAAATAATTATTACAATTTAAGAGAAACAGCATCTGAAACAATGAAATCATCATTTATTGTTATTTCTTCATCCTGACTATGTGAGGTATGTATTCATTGAAATTAACTGGTGTTTCCAGTGTCTTACTTCTAATGAATTTTGGAGACAAAAATATAACTCTGAGATTTTGCTTTGAGATATATGTCTCTGTACCAATAAGTGCATGCATAGTGTAGAAACACAAACATTGTTTTCTTTTCATGACTAAATATACAGATTATAAAAACCAAGAGGGAAAAAGAACAACCAAAATTATCTTATATATGGTTTTCTTTAAAAATACAATCAGCTAATCAGAATGTAGAAATGCATTCTTCTCTTATGTATGACTAATTAGAACAAATAGAAAAATTAAAAGAAAAAAATATAAAAAAATAAATAATCAGATAATCATTGTGGTTTAGGAACTGAAAGAGGAAAAATGACTTGACAGGAAAAGATACGTCTGGAAAGAGCTTTGAGATCTCCAGTGCAGTGTTTCTCAGACCCCTTGGGCATCACATTGATCTTTTCTGGGGGTCTGTAAAGTCAAAACTATTTTTACAATAGTACCAGAACGTTATTTGCCTTTTTTACTCCATTTCCTTATAAGTGTGCTGTGGAGTGTTCCAGAGAATATACATGTGATAGTGCAATAAATGGAATGCAGAAACAGATACGGCAATCCAGTTGTCTCCTATTACACTGCATATTAACATGATTTGCAAAAATGAGAAGCCATGCGATTCCTTTAACTAATCTTTAAAAATAATATGGAGCTATTTTCTAAAATGCTATTCATATTTATATTGTTATCTTTAAAAATATGAATAAGTACTAGAGTTTTATGTTTTCCATTTCATTTTATAATATGATAAATACTGATCACACAAGCAAAATTTTGGGGGAGTATTCAATAATACTGAAGACTAAGTTAAGTGGTCCTTAGATAAAATTTGAGAACTATGGTTCTAGTGAAAAGCCATGGCTTACCCAATGAACTCTGGAACTGTACATCAAGCAGCTTTTTTTCTTCCAATGAATGGACCTCAGCCCTTCCCAAAGTGCATCTATCCTTTTCCAGGGACAGTGGTATTTTCTCCTATTGAATCAAAATTTGTTTCTGATAGTTTTTCAAACACTCACCAAGTGATTATCATTTGGGTGAAAGGAGAAATTACTGAATCAATTAATTAGTAACAATTAATTAAATGAAAAAATGTGGGGGGTTGGGGTGGCAGGCATGTTACTTTGTTGCTGCCATTAAAATATTGGATCACTTGACTTCACTCCATTTTCCTATTATGCAAATGAAGTTTGAATTATGTGTAAAATTCTACAGTATATTGTCTCAAATCACTTCATTGAATAGTCTCATTCTAGCATGAAACCACTCAGTCTAAATTTATAGTAACTCTAATTGGAACATTTCTTAAATTTTCTCTCATTTTCTATAAATAAAATCTAAACAATTTTTACCTGGAAATAATTTTTAAGTTTGAGAAATTATTCTTTTTTTCTCTTTTTCTTAAGGTGCTGGGTATTGAGCCCAGGACCTTCACATGCTAGGCAAGCACTCACCACAGGGTTACGTTCCCAGCCCAATTTTGATGATTTGATGGAGGGTTTGTTACTGGGCAAAGGCCAGGTTATTGTGAAATGGTATTACCAGTAGATAAAAAGTTAATTCTTTTGCTATTTTCATCTTTGTCTCTTAATAAAAATAATATACTTCTTTTCTTGGCTAAATGAGCAGTCTGTAAGAACAAAGCATCATTTTGTAGGAAGGAAATATTAGGTCATCCAGCCAAAACAACCCTTTGTTAATAAATGTAACCATTTTCCAACTTAACTTTCAATCTTATTCATTATTTATGGATTGATTAAATTTTTCTGTGCCACCTTAAAAAATTGTTCTCAAAAAAAGGCAAGAGTTTTCTTAAACTATACTGTTTTCTTCTATTTTTCTGACATTAGACGTCTGCAGATGTTATTGTGAACTTAAGAAATATATGACTTTCATGGCTAAGCATTAGAAAAAGGACGTATAACATGACATTGCTTTCCTATTTCAGTGTGAGTTCCCTGGCAATTCAAAGTGGAAACCCACAGGGTAACCACAGGAGGTAACACCTTCCTGGATCAATATTTGTGCATCAGATGTTATAAGAATGTTTTGTAAGGTTCATAAATAAAGAGCTTTTTTTCTCCAGACTCAGAAATGAAATTAAAAGGAATTTGGCTGTCAAGGGACTTGCCTTTTCTGGAGCAAATAACCAACTAAAAAGAAGGTTTTAAATGAGTCAATTAAAGGCAAATGTTCAGTGAAAAGAATACCAGAGATATTCCTTTTTTGAGAGATCCTTTCCCCCAGTTAATTGGTAGTTTTATAAAAGCTGTGTCATATCAAATAAAATCAAATCCACCATCCTTTACTAAGTGTATTAAGATTGATTCAGTTCCACTCAACAGACATTTATTAAATACCACCTTTTTATGCAGTACAATTAAGATAGGGTCAAGCTTTGAAACTATCACGAAAACAAGCCTGGACCTCTAGGTTTGTATAGTCTGGTGAAGGAGTCAGATAACAGCAAAAGATGTCTTTAGAATTTGGTAACCTACAAATTTACCAGAGGCAATGGTGTTTGGCAATGGTAGAAGGAGGGAGGATCAATGAGGTAAAGCAAGGAGAGAATATACTTTGGACTGTCATGAATTTGGAAGACTATGACACCAAAGCTGGTAACGGTGGGAGAAGGGACTGAGAAAGTAATGAAGGGCTGACTTAACGTGGTACAGCATACTGGCAGCCCAGTAATGTTCCTGAGTTACAGAAAAGTTATCCGCAAGGAGGGATATAATTAGGTTAAGTTTCACTAGTACTCAATATGAAGGTTAAGGTTCCCCCTGCCCCATTCATTTGGTTGCTCAATCAGGTGTCAGGCGTAACTCAAGGGAACTCAGGTAACTCGAGGGAAAAGAAAGTTCCACAAGAATGAGGATTTGACAGTGGGCATTATTCATTTGATGGCAGTGTATTCCAAGGTAGCATTTTGTTAAGTGAATTTCCAGATTATCTTATCTTATATAATAGAATTTTAAAGCTTCCTAATGAGATGGGGATCAACCTTGAAAAGCTATTGTACTTAAAAACATTTTCTGGTTACCTCATGGCAAAGTACTTAAAAGGAGTTATTGAATCATTGAATCTTGACCCAGTGAATTTTATTTCAGGAATGCAAACATAGATGAATGTTAGAAATCCATTAATAAAGTAATCATCTAATAAAGCCCAGGAAAAGAATAATTCCAAGGACACTAAAAATGTATTTAATAAAATTTGTCATAGTAATTTTACAGTGAAAAAAACCTGGCAGATACCACCTTAATCAAGTGATAGAGATTAGTATCTCTAGACCCAGCGACAGACATCAGGCACAGCCCAGCGCGCAGTCGGGTGAGAGGTCCCCACTTCAGAGGTTTGCCCAGAGCACTCCCATGGATCCTCCACCGGGGCCACCGGCACAACCCAGAGGCGATAGTCTTCAGTGTGGGAAGTGGGCACTGAAGAGAGGACACATGGGTCATCCTCTCCAGGGGGCCCAGTCCAGAGGCCTGCATTCAGCTCAGCCAAGTCCCACGAGAATTCCAGGTCTGGGGAGGCAAACACAGAGACAGACATCAGGCTCAGTCCAGCACAGCCGGGTGAGAGTTCCCCACCAGGGATGTAGACCCAGAGTGCTCCTGTGAGACCTCTGAGGGGGCAGAAGGCACAGAGTAGAAGCAGGAACCTTCAGTGTGGGGGAAGCGAGCACGGAGTGCACAATTGAGGCCAAGCACAGAGGCCAAGACTTACTCCAGCCTGGCCCCAGTCCCCAGTCTAGTGCTACTGAAGACTAGGAAGTGAGAAATTAGAAACCTGCAAGGACACCACTTGTTTTCAGGGGCGAAGCTGCTATACCTCAGATTCTCACAGGAAAATACATGAACAACATGAGAAGATGTGGGAAGAAAGTGTCTCAAACAAACCTAGAAACTTCATCAACAGAATCCAGTGATAACACTGTAGAAGAAATGTCAGAAAGGGATTTCAGAATATACATAATTAAAATGATCAGAGAAGCAAACAATGAGATGAGAGAGAAAATGCAGGAAATGAATGATCACACCAATCAACAGTTTAAAGAACAGATGCAGAAAGCAGAAGATAATTTCAATAAAGAGATAGAGATGTTGAAAACAAACCAAACAGAAATCCTTGAAATGAAGGAAACAATAAACCAAATTAAAAACTCAATAGACATCTTAAGCAGCAGGCTAGATCACCTGGAGGATAGAACAAGGATAGACAATGAAGACAAAATATTTAACCTTCAAAACGAAGTTGACCAAACAGAGAAGATGGTAAGAATTCATGAACAAAGCCTACAAGAATTATGGGATATCGTGAAAAGACCAAATTTAAGAATTATTGAGATTGAGGAAAGCACAGAGATACAAACCAAAGGAATGAATAATCTATTCAATGAAATAATGTCAGAAAATTTCCCACATCCGAAGAATGAAATGGAAAATCAAATACGAGAGGCTTACAGGACACCAAATGTACAAAACTACAAGAGGTCAACACCAAGGCATATTATAATGAAAGTACCTAACATACAAAATAAAGATAGAATTTTAAAGACTGCGAGAGAAAAAAATCTGATATCATTTAGGGGGAAACCAATATGGTTATCAGCAGATTTCTCAACACAGACCCTAAAAGCAAGAAGGGCCTGGAATAATGTGTTCCAAACCCTGAAAGAAAATGGATGCCAACCAAGAATCTTATACCCAGCTAAACTCACCTTCAGATTTGAAGATGAAATAAAATCCTTCCGTGATAAACAAAAGCTAAAAAAATTTACAAATAGAAAGCCAGCACTACAGAACTTTCTCAGCAAAATATTCCATGAAGAAATGAAGATCAACAACGTAAACCAGCATAGGGAGGAACTACCCTAAAGGAATAGCCAAACAAGGAGAAACCAAGTCAAGTTAAAAACCAAAAATGAGCCATAATGATTGGGAATACAAATCATATCTCAATAATAACCCTGAATGTTAATGGCCTGAGCTCATCAATCAAAAGACCTAGACTGGCAGATTGGGTTAAAAATAAAGACCCAACAATATGCTGCCTTCAAGAGACACATCTCATAGAAAAAGATACCCACAGAATAAAGGTAAAAGGATGGGGAAAAACATACCACACCACAGACTCAGTAAAAAAACAGGGGTTTCCATCCTCATATCAGATAAAGTGGACTTCAAGTCAATATTAGTTAGCTGGGATAGTGAAGGACATTTCATTCTCTTTAAGGGAAGCATAGATCAGCAAGACATAACAATCATAAATATTTATGCCCCAAACAATGGTGCATCCAGGTATGTCAATCACATCCTTCTTAACTCCAGGAACCAAATAGACCACAGCACAATAATACTGGGTGACTTTAACACACCCCTCTCACCATTGGACAGATCGTCCAAGCAAAAACTAAACAAAGAAACTATAGAACTCAATAACACAATCGCTAATTTAGACCTAACAGACATACATAAAATATTTCATCCATCAAGAAGTGAATACACTTACTTCTCAGCAGCACATGGGTCCTTTTCTATGTTATGCCACAAAGCGACTCTTAGCAAATACAAAAAGATAGAGATACTACCTTGTATTTTATCAGACCATAATGGAATGAAATTAGAAATCAATGATAAAATAAAAAGCAGACGACTCCAACACCTGGAGATTAAATAATATGCTGTCGAATGATGCATGGATAACAGAAGATATCAGGGGGGAAATTAAAAAAATTGTTAGAGATCAACAAGAACAATGATACAACATATCAAAATCTCTGGGATACTATGAAAGCAGTGCTAAGAGGAAAATTCATTGCATGGAGGATATTCAATAAAAGAATGAAAAGTAAACAAATAAATGACCTCACCTTACAACTTAAAGCCCTAGGAAAAGAAGAACAGTACATCACCAAAAGTAATAGAAGACAGGAAATCATTAAAATCAGAGCTGAAATCAATGAAATTGAAACAAAAGAAACAATTCAAAAAATTGACAAAACAAAAAGTTGGTTCTTTGAAAAAATAAAATTGATAAAACCTTAGCCACACTAATGAAGAGGAGAGAGAAAACTCAAATTACTAAAATTATCAATGAAAAAGGAAATATCACAACAGAACCTAATGAAATACAAAACATAATTAGAAGCTATTTTGAAAATTTATACTCCAACAAAATAGAAAACCTGGAAGACATCAACAGGTTCCTAGAGGCATATGAGCCACTCAAACTGAATCTGTAGGACATACACAACTTAAATAGATAATTTCAAGCAATGAAATAGAAGAAGTCATCAAAAGTCTACCAACAAAGAAAAGACTAGGACCACATGGATTCACAGCTGAGTTGTACAAGACCTTCAAAGAAGAGCTCATTCCAATACTCCTCAAAGTATTTCATGAAATAGAGGAGGGAACCCTTCCAAACTCATTCCATGAAGCTAATATCACCCTGATACCAAAACCAGACAAGGACACATCGAGGAAAGAAAATTTCAGACCTATATCCCTAATGAACATAGATGAAAAAATTCTTAACAAAATTTTAGCAAATTCCATACAAAAGCATATTAAAAAGATAGTGCACCATGATCAAGTGGGTTTCATCCCAGGGATGCAAGGGTGGTTCAACATCCAGAAATCAATAAATGTAATTCACCACATCAACAGACTTAAAGTCAAGAACCACATGATTATTTTAATAGATACAGAAAAAGCATTTGATAAAATACAGCACCCCTTCATACTCAAAACACTAGAAAAACTAGAGATAGTAGGAATGTTCTTTAACATTGTAAAGGCTATATATGCTAAGCCCACAGTTAACATCATTTTAAATGGAGAAAAATTGAAAGCATTCCCCCTGAGAACTGGAACAAGGCAGGAATGCTCTCTTTCTCCACTTCTATTCAACATCGTCCTTGAAACTCTAGCCAGAGCAATTAGACAGACCAAAGAAATTAGAGGGATACGAATAAGAAAAGAAGAGCTCAAACTATCCCTTTTTGCTGATGACATGATTCTATATTTGGAAGACCCTAAAAATTCCACTATAAAACTTCTGGAACTCATAAATGAATTCAGTAAAGTAGCAGGATATAAAATTAATGCTCATAAATCTAATGCATTTTTATTCATAAGTGATGCATCCTCTGAGAGAGAAATTAGGAAAACTATACCATTCACAATAGCCTCAAGAAAAATAAAGAACTTGGGAATCAATCTAACAAAAGAGGTGAAAGACCTCTACAATGAGAACTACAGAACACTAAAGAAAGAAGTTAAAGAAAGTCTGAGAGGATGGAAAGATCTCCCATGTTCTTGGATAGGCAGAATTAACATTGTCAGAATGGCCATACTACCAAAAGCACTATACAAATTCAATGCAATTCCAATTAAAATCCCAATGACAGACCTCATAGAAATAGAGCAAGCAATCATGAAATTCATTTGGAGGAATAAGAGACCCAGAATAGCTAAAGCAATTCTTAGCAAAAGAGCGAAGCAGGAGATATTACAATACCAGACCTTCAACTATATTACAGAGCAATAGTAACAAAAACAGCATGGTATTGGCACCAAAATAGACAGGTAGATCAATGGTACAGAATGTAGGACACAGAGACAAACCCACATACTTGACAAAGGAGCCAAAAGCATACAATGGAGAAAAAATAGCCTTTTCAACAAATGGTGCTGGGAAAACTGGAAATCCATATGCAGCAAAATGAAAATAAACCCATATCTCTCACACTGTACAAAACTCAACTCAAAATGGATCAAGGACCCATGAATTAGAGCAAAGACCCTGCTCCTAATAGAAGAGAAAGTAGATCCAAATCTTCATCATATTGGCCTAGGACCAGATTTCCTTATCATGACTCTCAAAGCGCAAGAAATAAAAACAGGAATCAATGATTGGGGTAGAATCAAACTAAAAAGCTTTTTCTCAGCAAAGGATACAATCAGCAATGTGAAGAGAGAGCCTTCAGAGGAAGAGAAAATCATTGCCACACACACTTCAGATAGAGCACTAATCTCCAGAATCTACAAAGTACTCAAATATATTTACACCAAGAACACTAATAACCCAATCAATAAATGGGCCAAGGAAATGAACAGACACTTTACAAAAGAAGATCTACAAGCAATCAACAGATTTATGAAAAAATGTTCAACATCTCTAGTTAGAAGAGAAATGCAAATCAAAACCACCTTAAGATTTCATCTTACCCCAATTAGAATGTCTTTTATTAAGAATATAGGCAACAACGGGTGTTGGCGAGGATGTGGGGAAAAGGGTACACTCATACATTGCTGGTGGGAGTGCAAGTTGGTGCAGCCACTCTGGAAAGCAGTGTGGAGATTCCTTAGAAAACTTGGAATGGATCCACCATTTGACCCAGCTATCCCACTCCTTGGCCTATACCTAAAGGACTTAAAATCAGATTACTACAGTGATGCAGCCACATCAATGTTCATAGCTGCTCAATTCACAATAGCTAGATTGTGGAACCAACCTGGATGCCCTTCAATAGATGAATGGATAAAGAAACTGTGGTATATATACACAATGGAATATTATTCAGCCATAAAGAAGAACAAAGTAAAGGCATTTGTAGGTAAATGGATGATGTTGGAGACTGTCATGCTAAGTGAGATTAGCCAATCCCCAAAATCAAAAGGCTGAATGGTCTCTATGATTAGTGAATGATGATGCATAATGTGGGGTGGAAGGGAGGCAAGAATGGAGGAATGATAGATTGCATAGAGGGAAGGGAGGGGTGGGGTCAGGTTGGAGGGTAATAATAATAGCAGAATGAGACAGACATCATTGCCCTGTGGACATGTATGAATTCTCAGATGGTGTGACTCTACTTTGTGTACAACCAGAGAAGCAATAGCTGTACTCCATTTGTGTACAATGAATCAAAATAAATAAATTAAGAATTTTTGTATCTATGTTCATTAGGGATATCGGTCTGAAATTTTCTTTCCTCGTTGTGTCCTTCTCTGGTTTTATATCAATAGCTGTACTCCATTTGTTCAATGAATCAAAATTAAATTAATTAAAAAAAATTATTTAAAAGTGGAAGAAAAAAAGATTAGTATTTCCAGTACTAAAATACATCAACAGTATGTACCCCCTTGGTGCACTAAGAATGGCATAGTACCTCTGTGATATTCCTCATCCAAATTCAGAGAAAAACATCCTGAAAAATCCAAATTGAGAACAATTTTATAAAGTAACTGGTTTCTTCTCATCCAAAGTGTCAAAACTATTAAACTTACAGTATTAAGGAGACATAGCGATTAAATACAATGTGGGGATCTTGGATTATAATTTGGAAAATAATAAATCTGAATAGATAATGTGGCTTAGTTAATATTATACAATATTAAACTCTTAGTTTAGATGTGTATTTCATTGTAATAAGAGATATTAACATTAGAGGAAGCTGGATGAAGAATATAAGGAAATTCTCTTCACTATCTGAAATTATTTTATAAGACTAAAATTAATTCAAGATAGCAATTTAAAAAAACTCATCCAATTGCATTCTTCAAAACTGATGAATTAAATTGTATGTGAACTATACTTCCATACGACAAATTATTTTTTAAAAATTGATTTTAATTATTTAAGAAGAAATTCATTAGCTTCATTAGCTATGGTGGGTGTTGTGATTATCTTAACATTTATTAATTACATAAACATTCTTTAGTATTTACAGATAGGTGACATGATATCTGGGATTCACTTTAAAATAATTGAATCTAAAGAGTGATTAGAGATAAAACAAAAATTGTTGAAGTTAGGTGATAGACAGTGTCTTATACATTTGCTCTAATTTTGTGAAAGTTTAATGTTTTCCACAACATGAAGTTTTTAAATAGTCATTTAATATTTTTATTTTTCAAAAGGGTTAAAGTTCAAATTGACAATTTTTATTATAATGAATAGCTGTAAAAGAACATATTCTAACAAATAACTTTAGAGAAACATAAATACTTTCTTCTGGATAAAGGTATTTTAACAACGAGTGGCAAACTTGAGCTAGGGAGAGAACATTCAGACTTGAAATGTTCATTGTTACATGATTTTGTAAATGGAAACATTATGTCTCCCAATAAAATTCTCATATCCGACTGATTTAAGAAACTGAAAACATTATTTTAATGTGTTTTTAGAATCTTCCAAATAATTTCTTTATTCAGTATTATTGAATCCTTTGTGGGAATAGCTATTGTTAGCATAGAGTAGAGATATTTAAAATGAGCCTTAGAATAATTTTTGAGAGAAAATGGGAAATTAATCAATAAGGGTGTATTTCTTTGACTTATATCTGTAGATACAGAAATATCTCCAACAACAGCTGTTTTGAAACCAAACAAATTTAGAAGTAGGCCTTTATGTTATTATTTTACAAAGATTTGAAACATGATTTTTTAAAAAAGTAATGTATAATTAAGCATAATCAATTATATTACTAACAGAACTATTTTGGGGTAAACAAAAATAGTTTCAGCATCAATAATAAAGTAGTTAATTTTAAACATTTGCTGCATCCTTTTCCTATTTCTCATTTTGTGTGTAGTTGAAAAGGTGTGTAACGTATTAGTGCCATAGTACCATAGTACCTGTTTGTAGAAGGAGTCCTGGGGATTGAATCAATGGACACTTTACTGCTAGCTATATCTCCAGTCCTTTTGTTCAAAAGAAATATTTTTGTTTTAGAATAGGTCTTTTAAATTGCAAAGTTGCTGTGGCTGGCCTAGAACTTGTGATTCTCCTGCCTCAGTTTCTTGAGTCACTGGTATTACAGGTGTGCACCACCCCCAGACCTAGATATCATTTTTAAACTTGAATTTCTGTTGTTACTAATATGGTGGATTAAATAGCCCGAAAAGACTATTCCTATACAATATCTGGAAAAGCTAGATGTTGTACAACAAATTTCCTTGCAAATGTATATCTCTATTCCACAGGAAATAAGAAAACTCTTGAAGTTAAATAAATGATATGAGTCCTCAAAATCAACAAGGACAGTGGGTGAGCAGGTGCTAATCCAGTTCTTTGTAAGTTCGGAACTGGTGATGGAATGTCTATGCAGGTACAGGAATCTAGGCCACCAACTATGGAACTAAGACCTTGTAAAGAATGAAATCAGAAAAATGTCCAATATCCCAGGGACCGTTAAAGAAGCTTGTCTGTCTTACCTAGAAACTGTAAAGGATTGAAAAATAAATAAATAAACACATTGTCCCACAAATAAAGAAGTTGTTGCTGAGAACTTTTAACTACAGGTCAGCCAATACACAGATCTGTGATCTGACTTTGTACTGATTTTTTAATACCAAGTAATCCTGGAATCTCTCAAGACAAAAAAAAATCAGCATAAAAGTATCTTGGGTCAGTAATGAGCTTGAAACTCCTGCAGAAGTGAAGGCCAATCTTTGTAGAAACATTCTCTCTACTTAAGTTTGCAGGGTTTTACAAAAGAAAAAAACAAACAGGCAAAAACAAATCTTTTTGGAGATGTGCATAAAAATTGATCCTGATACATGAAAAGAATATTCACTCATGACTGAAAACAAATAAAATAGGAAGAAGTTTAGATTGCCTGAGGACTTGAGATAAATGATTAAAAATCCAAAATTATCAAAATCAAGAAAGAATCACAAACTAATACAAGAAGATAAAGATGAATGAAACCATCAAAACAAAAATTGAAGATATGTAAAATAATCAAAGAGAACTTCTAGAACTTGGAAATATGATAATGAAACATAAATTCTATGTAAAAATTACACATGTGGGCATTCTCACTATGATGCTTTTACATCAGGGTCACATAATCAAAAATGGTCACAGTTCTCTGGTTTAGAGGATTAAAATGAGTAATCTGTGTGGAATTGGTGTTTGTAAATTAAAATTACTGAAAAATGGATAAAGCATGCTCATGTAAACAGGCAGTGAATACACATTCTACCATTTTTTGGCACGGGGATGTGTGGGCGAAGTATTACTACCATACGTTCCGATTTCTCAGGAGAAATGGTGAAGTCCAACTTTCTATGTAAAATCTAAAATTTCAGAAATATTGGTAATGATTACACACCCTTCTTAAGCCCTGAGTGCATCTAAGGAAACACAACAGTAGCTAACATATTACTCATCTTTATTTGAAGATAAAGATTTGAAGACTGGTCAAAGAGGAAGGACCTCTTAAAATGATTGGGAAAGAAGAGTCAGAAGTGCAAGGATACAGAAACAGAGAGCGGGAATTTTCAGGCTATTGTGAGTAGCAAACGGTGTTCAATCTGGTAGGAAGAGAACAGGATTAGGAATTAATTCATTGCACTTGGTTGGAAATATGTGCTTCTGTGACTTTTAGAGGAAAATTCCAGTAGTATTGATGACTACACCATATGTCAGTGAATTGAGAAAACATTGTTAATCAGGAAAATAGTTGGTATGTGTCATCTACTTGGGCTCAAAAAAGGAGGTACTGACTCAAGGTCAGAAGACCATTAATATTGTTTATGAATTGACAATAACATACATATAAATAAATTATATATATATGGCAGGAAGTGACTCCAGCATGCCTATATTATAGAAGAGAAGATCCAGTGGAGATGGAGAGAGAGAGCAGATAATTTATGGGATAGATCAGATCAAAAGCATTGACTTTGAACAGAGGAGAGTCATCCTTTTTCTGTAGAACTAGATTAAAAGATGACTGTTCTAAAAGACACCTGTAGAAAGCAGAAAGAATATCTGAGGCAATTCCACTTAAGCCCTGATTACCTTTATTAATATTTTTATTTATTCATTCATTGTTTGATGAAATAAGCAACAAAATCAACAGTTGAGGAGAAGGCTAGGGATCATCTTCAAAGAGAGTGGTGAACACTAGATAATTTTGTATCAGTGCTCCAGAGTCCAACAAAAAATTGAAGGAAATGCTTACAGATGTAGAAAGATCTTTTGTTAAAGCTGAGGCAATTAAAGGAACAAATAATCACTGTTTCAAAAACGAAAATCAAACTGTGGAAAGTAGTATAAAATAAAAAAATGATAAAATTTAATATGCTATAACTCACCAATCACTTGCTAACTAATGAACTAACCAACTAGTGTTACCATAAATATCTTTATGTCTCTTCTCTCAAAAGGTGATCATAAACCAGGCGCAGTGGTGCATGCCTATAATCCCAGTCACTCGTGAGGCTGAGGCAGGAGGATCATGAGTTCAAAGCCAGCCTCAGCAATTTAACAAGGCCCTAAAGCAACTCAGTGAGACCCTGTCTCTAAATAAAATATAAAGAAGGGCAGGGGAGTTTGCTCAGTGGTTAAGCACCCCTGGGATCAATCCTCAGTACCCCCCAAAAAATTATAAAATAATTTGTATCTCATTTCCTCAAAAGACATTTCAACTGTGTATTCCATACATAATTACTACTACAAATGACATAGGATTACAATGTATGTAATCTCTAGCCTTTCCAGAACTTTCCATAGAAACATAAACATCTACTGCACACTTAGTGTTTACATGGAATACCATTATACAGATACATCATAATCATGTACCCATTTATTGATAGTCATTTAAGTTGTTTACATTGCTTTTGGTATTCAAATAAAGTTTGCAGATGTAAATGTACTTCAAAGATATATGTTTCCAGGATTTTCATATTAAATTTTGAAAGATGATACCAATTTATTGTATCGTATCAGCAATGTTGTAGAATTTGTTTTCCCATTTCCTCACTGGAATCACAAATACAAAAGTTAAATTGTTTTGCCACCAATAAGAAAGAAGAAATTAGAAACTTCTCTTGTTTCTTTTACAGGGAGCGGAGGAAATAATGATGAATAAGACACTGTCCTTATCATTGTACAATTTCAGTCTATTGCAAGAGGCAGATAATTAAAGAAATAAGAAATTAAAGATCAGTCTGAGAATACAGGAAGTCTAGAATGTTCTGAAAACACAAAGAAAAGATATCTAACGGAAACACTGTGATACAGCCAGGCATGTTGTCCCATGCCTGGAACCCCAGTGACTCTGAAGGCTGAGACGAGAGGATTACAAATTCAAGGCCAGCCTCAACAACTTAGCAAAAACCTGCCTTAAAAAAAATCTAAAAAGGTCTGGGTATGGAGTTCTGTGGTAGAGCACTCCTGAGTTCAATTCCCAGTTCTGCAAAAAACAAAACAAGCAAACAACAACAACAACAACAACAAAATGTTGATACAGGAAGATTGCTATAGGAATCAATGACTAATCTGAGACCCAAATAATTAATATGATTTTGCAAGGTAATGTTTGGACAAATTTTTTCACAATCAGAAGACAAAGAGGCTAAAAATTTCATTTGGCAAGAGAAAGTATGCTTTAATATAGCCAGACTGGAATGTTGCTTCAGGGCTTCTCATTGCCTATATTAATGATTCTTTTATTTTTTTATTTTTTTGAATTATGATTTTTAATTTACGAAATGGTTTATAGTGACTGTCCACTTACTAAAACATTCCGCTTTTGCAAATCATTTCTCCATTTTCATAAGTTTTTATTGAATGTCAACAATCTGTTTGGCATTGTTAGACTAGGATACTATGGTACTGTCATGTTATCATTCATCTCAACTTCATAGTTTCTTTAATATCTTCACTGCAATGACCAGATCCTATACTTGATTCACTCAAACTCACAGTGCACTTAGATCCCCAATTTATCTGTGCAAAATTTTTAACCATTATAATTCATTGACATTCACTCATTTCCCTCATTCTACTATTTTCTCCCTCGTATTCTCAATAGCCAGGCGTGCTCATCCTTAGGCTTATTTACCTACAAATACTGCTTCCCAAGTCATCCTCATCTTTGCTATCTCTATGCAGAACACTATAAGACTCTTAAAGAATTTTATCTTAGTAAATTCAATATTCTTCAACCTTAGCTGGACTCATGGCACAGAATGCCAATCAGAGTGTGATATAACTCTGTTTTGAAACATACCATCAGTGTTCGTTTTTTCTATAATTCCTTTGCAATGAATTTCTTTGTAGTCATAGCCACCTATAAGGGCTATGATAAATGAGTTTCAAAGTGGGAAGAGAATTGATATTTAGCCCTTTTACCTTAAAATTAGGGTCTTGAAGTTCATTTTAGAAAAAATATATATAATTGCGAAAATGAGGAAATGATTTGTAAAAGCAGGGTGTTTCAGTAAGTGGACAGCCACTAAAAACCATTTTGTAAATTAAAAAGCATAATTCAGTAAAAGCCTGTAATATCATTACAGGTTATTAGCAGATTAGAAAGAATGATAAATTGGGCTGTGCAAACACAAGGTAGTGCAGTTTGGAATGAGTTCTGCCTTGTACTGAGCCTGTGGCTCTCTGAAGACCCCATGTCAAGAGCTAGATGCAGGTCTCTAGCATCTCACAGATACCTGTGCTTCAAGAATTTCTCAGTTCATCCAGATACTGTGGGGAACTCCTCTCCCCCACCATCTTCCTAAGCTCATGAAACGACATCATCAGGAATCAGTAAGAGGAACTTTAGATGGTTAGAGAGGACAACAGTGGTATGGAAGGTCAAGTCCCCAGCATTTGCCTGGCTTGGATTAAATGGACACAATTTAAGGTTTCCTCTCAGCTTGAGGAAAACATGGAGATCTAGGCCTGCCTTATCTCATTACCCACTGGGGCTGGCTTATGGTAATAAACCATGAATAAACATATAAATGAACACGTGAAGACTTGAAAAGGTCCAGTTCCAGAAAGTAGTATTAGGGTAATAGATAGATGATCAGAAGATGAAATAGGAAGAGGATAGCTAGAAAATCTATAGCTGAAGAGCATGAGGTTGAAGGAAAGCATTTTATATAAGAATGCAGAAAGAGTTGCTCTGAGAATTAAAGTTTCCCACTGCAAGCTTGGGCGGCAGCAATTTTTGTCATAAAATAAACATGTGACAAACATTGTAGGTACATCATGGATGTTTTTACTGGGCTACCAATAATGAGTAGGTTGAGGGTAAGAAAGGAAGAAGAGGATGGAATAGTTTTTCAATAAACATTCCTTTAAATAAATTCATATCCGACACCTAAAATACTCTCAGCATGAAATTAGGCTCAGGACAATGGTGGCAAACAAAGCAGATGTGGTCCCTGTCCTCCAGTGACTTACCATCTCTTCAGGAAAACTAATATGAACTAATAAATTCAATTAACATTTACGCATAATATAAATTTAAATTGTGAAAATTTAAACAAAGAAACATGTCAACTGAAAGAGTGCCAAGGAGGTCAAGGAAGGCTGCTCTGGGAAAGGGCCCAAAGAGCTCTGGTCCAAAGAAAGGCAAAAAGCCTGGCCAGGCACAGAGTTTTAGTATTCCTTTCATTTTACCGAACAAATGTTAATACAACAATATGTTGGCAAGGAGAAAACAGGCTGAGGATCTTGCATCAGAGTATGTGTCTACATATATACTCATAAATGAGCGTACATATAAATGTGTATATAGGTGAATATATGTCCTTATATATACAGATGAATGTGGAGCTACTCAGGGAATTTAATCCTTCACAATTATGGTAGCTGGTCCCTGAGAAACTGTTGTCCTATGTTGCAAAGCAGTCAGGTGTATTATGGTTTAGATATGAAATGTCCCCCAAAAGCTCATGTATGAGACAGTGCAAGAAAGATCAGAGGTGAAATGATGAAATTATGAGAGTTACAACTCAATCAGAGGATTAATTCCCTGATAGGAATGAACTGGGTGGGTAGGGTATGGCTAGAGGAGTTACATCACTGGGGTGATCCTTTGGGGTTCATGTTTTGCCCCTGGTGAGTAGAATTCTCCCTCTGCTTCTCAGTTTCCATGTCCTGAGGGGCTTTCCTCTGCCACACCCTTTCATCAAGATGTTCTGCCTCACTTGGGCCCAGAGTAATGGAGTTGGTTGTCTATGGACTGAGACCTCTGAAACCATGAGCTCCAAATAAACTTTCCCTCCTCTGAAATTGTTCTTGTTCTGCCTTTTGAGGACAGCAGTGAAAAAGCTGACTGAAACAGGAGGGAAGGTGTGACGTAAATAGCAGCAAGGACAAACTGTAACCCCAAACAAGAGCTAGAACTCAGGATTTTAAATTGGAATTTGCTCATCTCAACTCCTTCAAGTTCCCACGTTAGGTGATGCTGGTTTCCTATAGAAAAAGTTGGCCTACTTCTGCACAAAGCTAAACACAAGCTGGGTCCAGGATTCAGAGAAACCAAACCAGATGAAAGAGGACATCAGGTGAGAGCAGGAGTTGCAGGCCCGACTGCTCTCCCATGTTCACAAGGGAAGCTGGAGTAGGGAGATGGGCTTTGAAGTTCAGTAGCTTCATACCCTGCAGCAACCTTTCAATTGCAGTATGAATATGGTTACCCATCACGTTCCTTTTCCAAATTCTATCGGTACCGATGTTATGTGCAGAAGAATTCTGACAAAAGTCATTCCAGTTAGGTAAGTTGACCCAATGCAAATCCACTATAGTACTAATTCTTAATGCTTTTAAAAATCTTTTCTGGAGGTCTTTAGGGAGGAGAAAATTGAATGGGTTTATTATGAGGAACTGAAGTTAGGAGAATTAGATTTAGCCCTATGTCCTGGAGTTGTAATGAGAGATGGCCCAGGTATAAGAAAAACAAGCAACATTAAAGTGTTAGAAATGGACTCCGTGGAAGACAGCTCTGTGATCCAGGACTTTTATTGGGATAGTGTATTCAGCCAGTATAGTCATGACAAGGCTATTCTCTAAAGGAAACAGTAGAAGATGAGAATAAAGACAACCAAAGTCACATCAGCTTAATAGAGCATTCATCTGGGGAGTACCACAAGGAAATAAAAGAGTTGATGCAGTCAGATAATGTTTTCATAACCGAGCCAAAAAATAAAAAAAAAAAATCCATTCCTTCTTGAAGCCATCTACAAACTAACCCCACTTGGCTTCTTTTAGTTTCAATCACTCTAAACTTCTTCCTGTCCTCTTCCCTGAATGCAGAACACTTACGTAAAAGTCTCTTTACAGCTTCCATCTGGCAGATGTTTCTGTCACTCGAGTTTATGATTTTATAGGTCTACCTTGTCTCCTTTGTGGGACCTTATGTTTCTCAAGAGCAGCACTGGACTTCTGACTCCTTTTATAATACTCTTTTGAATGTTGCTTTTCACATAAGGGTCACTTAGTAAATGCTGTTGACTGACGTGGTGACAGATTGAAGGATTTTTCTGTTTTGAAGAACTGTTGGTCCAAACTGAGCAATCTGACAAGTTTTCACTTACAAATAGTAAAAATAATGGACTAAAAGGGAGACCTTCAAGATCTAAGATATTTCAGGAATTGTTATCCTGGTAAATTCTATACTAACAATATAAAGAAACCTTTAGATCCAAACTGGTTTTATTTGCTTGTTTTGGACAATTACATCAGCATAGTCTTATCATCATATTATGTTCTTAAAAGTTCACTCCCTTAGCAAAGTTTCTTTGAACTTTGTAAGAAGGAAACTCTCCCTATTTACTCTGCTTGTAGTACTACTGGTAAGTCTTGCTTCTGCAGTATCATTAGGTTTTTTTTTTTTTTTTATTTACTTTTTGATTCATTGAACACAAATGGAGTACAGCTATTGTTTCAAGGGTTGTACACAAAGTAGAGTCACACCATCTGTGCTTTCATGCATGTACACAGGGCAATGATATCTGTCACACACTCTGTTATTGATTTTACCCCCCACCCGCCCCCACCCCTCCCTTCCCTCTATGCTAGCTATCTTTCCTCCATTCTTGCCATCTTTCCCCCCCCACACTATGCATCATCATTCATTTATCAGAGAGACCATTCGGCTTTTGGATTTTTGGGATTGGCCGATCTCACTTAGCATAACAGTTTCCAACATCATCCATTTACCTACAAATGTCATAATTTTATTCTTCTTTACGGCTGAGTAATATTCCATTGTGTATATATACCACGGTTTCTTTATCCATTCATCTACTGAAGGGCATCTAGGTTTTAATCATACTTCCTCTCTTCCCAGAGTGTCTTACTCTCCTTCCCAATCAAAGTCACTTTCCCATTCTGAGCTCATGGGTTATAATATATAGATGTCTCTGTCTCTGTCTCTCTTGGTCTCTATTTGTGAATGTATGTGAGTGTGTGTATGTGTGTGTGTGTGTGTATCCCTCTCTGCATTAGAGATACTTGCAGGTTATTATATAGATTTTCTTTCTGTCTCTGTGTCTCTGAGGCATATATGCCTCAGATATATATATATATATATATGGAGAAAGAGACAAAGAGAGAGAGAAAAAAAACTTCCTGCCCTCTATTTTGCATCACAGATCCTTGCAGGTATTTTTCTTTTTCTTTTTCTTTTTTTTTTCCATGGTGCTGGGGATTGAACCCAGGGCCTTATGCATGCAAGGCAAGCACTCTACCAACTAAGCTATATCCCCAGCTCCCTTTTTGTTCTTTTTGTATGGTAAGTGGGACAGCAGGAGTTTTCTGTCTGTTTCTTTAATAAAGAGATATTGTAAACCCCTCACAACCACAGGTTGCGTATTTTATCTCTGTGTACAGAGCATGAGCATGCAGTAGCATTGTGCCTTGTACAAAGTGTACCCTCAAGGATTCATTCCCTTCCTCTTCCTTCCCTCCCTCCTTGCTTCCTTTCATTTCTCTCTCTCTTTTTTTAAGTATTTGAGCGAATAGCAAGAATCAGGATATAAAAATAAACTGTATCTTGGAAAACTGTATCCTGGGCAAACAAATGTCCTCCAAGAGTCCCCTAACTAGTGATAAATAGCATATCCCTAAATACTTGGGATGCCTAGGTAGGGGGAGGGATGTGTGCTATTACTGACCTCAGTCATATTTCATTCTGTTGTTTAGCAGCTATATTACCTTGAACAAGTAAAGTCACCTCTCTGAACTTCATTTATTTCTCTTTAAAATAGACATAGTGCTACCAAACTCATAATGGTATTATAATGGACACATAAGTTATCATATGAAGTACTTAGAACATCACCAAACATGTAGGTGCTCAAAATTTATGAATGTCCCTTCTGTCTTCATCATTTCTTTTCTAAGACAAGCACTAGACATCTCTAAGGACCCAAATCAAATCCCACTTTTTCCTGAAGACATCCTCATATAACCTTTATACTTTCAATGTACATCTAATTACTGTTTCAATGTACATCTTTTATTGTTACAACGTTTTCTGTGGGGGCGGGTCCTGGGAATTGAACTCAGGGACACTCGACCACTGAGCCATAACCCCAGCCCTAATTTTGTATTTTATTTAGAGACAGGGTCTCACTGAGTTGCTTAGTGCCTCGCCATTGTTGAAGCTGGCTTTGAACTCACCATCCAACTATCTCAGCCTCCGGAGCTGCTGGACTATAGGCGAGTGCCACCGTGCCAGGCTACTGTTTCAATTTTTTGAAGATTTCTTTTTGAAGTCAAAAGATTATGTTTCCATATGAAAAGAATTTTTTTAGAAATTGAATAACTGATGCATATTAACAGAAATTCTTACCATTTATTAGTAGGTGTTAATCATAACACCTTCATGCATAAAGGAAAATGCTCTTGGTATATATATATATATGACTGTATATTAAGTCTGCAGCATGCCAAGAGCACTGAGGATTTATTGACTTCATGAAAGACCCTGGAACAGTCATCACCTTGCTTCACCTCCCCACTTTATATTCACCTAGCTCCCCTGCTTTTCTGCCCACCTAAACCTATTCCTGCTTATGTTATTGGTGTCATAGTTGGTTAGTAACAGAAGCAAATTTTCCATCAGTTTGTCTTGCATGCTGCATCTGCATACATGCTCCATTTGTGCCAACAGTACTTAAAGAACATTGGATGGGGACTGTCTGACAACAGTGAATTTATATAGTTTACTCCTTCATTTATTCACTATAAACTACATGCTGTAGTAATGGTTAACACCTAGTTAATGAATGCATACATCTCCAATATGTGTTCTCCAAAGTATAAGAAACACAAAGTTTTATGAGTTATTGACATCTAGAAGGTTATGTTCTAGTTCATGTGAGGTGGGATTTTTAGTTGCAGGAGATGTGTTAAACCAAACCTGTCAAAGAGCAAATGCCAAGGGGAGAAAAATTTTGCAAGGATTGTATTATGTGAAATGTCTATGAAACAAAATGGGGAAGAAGCTGCACAAGATTGGAGAGGTATCAGATTAAGATGCAGGTTTATTTAACCCCAAATTAAAAAGTAAGAAAAGGAAGGTTGTTTAAAAGCATCTTAGATTGCCATGCAGTTCAACAAGGCCACTAAGGTTCTCCTCAAAACTGTAAGACAACATAGAAGCCCCTGTCTCCCAAGAGGTAGGTAGCCTGCTTTAATATTTTTGCCATGTGGAACTGCTGATTGCAGACGCCCGAAAGCAAATGGGGCCATAGATTTCCAAGAGCAGCCTCTGGGTTTCATCTTGAGTCTAAAAACTGTAATGCATTGCATAGGTGGCTTACATAGAATGAATGCTTAATAAAATAAATATAATTCATGTTACTATACAAGAGGTTTACAAACATTTTTTCTGTACCTTCCACTGTGCACAGCTTGTTTAAAATGCATATTTTTTTTTTTTAGTGGCACTCTCCTTCCAAAAACGTCATCTAATTTTACTTTTAACTCAACCTAACTTACCCTAATCATAAATTTATGAGTGCCATGTAAGTCTGCTGATGCTTTCAGCAACTAAATTTTCTCTAAGCCTTCGTTCTACCATGTGCAAAATTAAGGATAAGTTTAGCTAGTCTTTAAAATTCCCTCTCATGTAATAAAGTAAGGACACTAACATCTGTGGTATTTTATCAGGCTTGGTACTATGAAGTTTCATGAACATTGTCCCATTTAATTCTTTCAAAAATCGTTCAAGTAGTTATTTCCAGTATTGCAAACCTTCATTTGGACAGTTGAGAAGCTTGCCCAAGATCATATTGCTAGTGGTTGGTATGTGGTTCAAAGTAAATCTGAAAGGCTAGTCATGTTTTCTGAGTTTCGAGAAAGGGAGAGAGAGAGAGAAGAATCAAGCTCCAAATTCACTCCATTAATCAAGAATAGTCACAGCTACATCAGCTATGGTGTCCAAACGTACCTCACAAAAGAATATCAGGGAACATTTGAAGGTTTATTGATGGATCTATTTCACTCTCCCAAAGAATGTCAGATGAACTATCAAATCTTCATTTGAGGATATTGTCAAGGAGATGCTGACAGATGATCAGGCAGACATGGTCTTAGACAATATTGGCCCAGAAAGCATTATTGCTGGGTAAAGAGAAAACAGCAGAGTCAGCATGCAGGCTCACCAAGAACATACCTGATAAGGACAATGAAGACTCCACAGGTTGCTGGACCCACCTCACTCCACTTTACACCCAAAAATTTTCAAATTTTCTTCCCCACAGTGCTTCCAGGTAATCCAGCCAAGGGAAATAGAAATTGATCAATGATAAAAAATATTGACATAAAAATTTTATTCTGATTATGATATATGATACATTTAATTTCATAGCAACCATATATAGTATTCTAATTCAATTTAACACTACATTTTATATAGAAAAATATTGGAAGAAAATATTTCATTTTATTAAGTTACTGGTGATAGTTACCCAAAATAGCTACACATCATAGGAATTTTTATTTTCTTCTTTGTAATTTCCTACAATGTCTAAATCCTCAATAATACCCACAAATTAACTTCACAGTTTTTTAAATTTTTAAAAAATAATTTAAATTATTTTAAAATAATTAAATTTGATAATTATTCACAATATTTAAAACATATAATCTTAAACATTCTCCATATCTGGTTGAAAGTGTCACTGAAACAAATATAGTTAGACAAAAGAATTATTTCCATCTATGTGGATAATCAAACGGTAACATTGATTTCTACATTGTTTTTGAAAATAAATTCATTTTTCTTCTACAATATGCTCTGATTTAATGAATATTTAACTATGTGTAACGAATGCAACTAATTATTGTGGTTTTTCTATAAGGTTATTGAAATACTAACTGGAGCGTCTTGGGAGAGTTCTCAATACCCATTTCTACATCAAATACCTTTTTTCTATCATTGTTTTCCAAAGAGCCTGGCCCGTTTTTGAGATCTGGTAAAGAATTTTCTCAGTGGAGAAAAAAATGGCAGATTTCATTATTTTGATGTTTCCTTTTTAATTTGCATCCTTAAAGAAGTGTTACTTCATTCTAATTCATGAGTTTACTCGTTTGCATTAAGTTCAATGTGTCTAGAATTTCATGACAGTGCATTTAAACTATTCAGTCACATCTACCTCTTCTGGGAAATTTTGACATCTTTCTGTAGTGTGCTTGTAAATTTTTTGTGGTTTTCCCTTTCAAATTCAGTAGTAGATCGTCAAGCCTTTGAATATGGTAGCTCTGGCAGTTGTCAAAGCAAAAAGCCATATATGTTTCTAAATATAACCAATGTTCTTCCAGTGAAGTGAAGACTTCTATTAATGAAGAGTAAATTAATCAAATTATTTTTCTGTATTCCAGAGGAGTAAATTACTACAATTAAATAATTCATGTAGATTAGTTTTGAATAGCAACAGCTATCATATTCAGAAATATATTAGAAAACTATTTGAAAACCTTAAATCCTAGAAATATAATTGAGAAGCATGCTCCCAAGAGAAAACACATGAACACTAAATGAGACTAGAATACTTCTAAATAATGGGATTTCTGATAATTATTTCTCCAACCTGAATATTTCTAACATAAATAGTAAGGCACTGAAAAGTAAGAGAATTTTTAAGAATTTTTTTTATCATATATATGCATGAGTATCTTCCTTCATTAATATTTATTAAGTACCCACACTGTTAGGCTTCTATTAGTCACATGCAATGTTGGTTACATCTGGAGAACCTGACAGTTAGTTAAAACAACTCACATAAATACCAAATGGTAATATTGTATAGCACTCTAGTGGCCAGAATACCTGGTCCTCTTTCTTGCTCATCTTGCTCTGTCCCCACCCCTGACCACCACCACCCAGCATAGACACCTCTCCTTTTTGAAATAACATAGACATGGGAACATATGTGACATGTGGAGAGTTACTTGATTTAATTTTCAATTTCTTTTCTAGGAAGGAAGATAAAAATAAGGATGCATTTACTGAGTTTTTGAGAGGTGTAAATAAAAATTTTTGTGGACATTCCAAACCTGTATGCATAAGGACAATCCAAATATCTATCAATAAGAAATCAGTGAAATACATACAAACAAATATCATGAAGTCATAAAAAAGTAACAAATTCCTAATGGACTGATATGAAATGATCTTCCAAATAGATTACATAAAAATGAAATGTTAGAAAAGTGTGTGTAGTATGCTAAAGGAATCATACATGCATGAATTTTGACCTTAGTCTATTTTCATATATAAAATTTACATTATATTAAAAGTTAGTTATTTCTCTAAGGCTTTTTAAACAGTTTTTAAAAATTGGAAATGATTATCACAAGTCTTTGTGGTATTAGAATATCGATTTACCATGAATACTGCTTAAGCACTTTCCCAAACATTTCAGTTTAATATTTGTACATTGTTCTGCAAACACATGTCTGGGGACTTATAAAAATTAGCATTATCATATAATTGCAAAATTGGGAATGTATAAAATACAACTTCGCATAAGTACTTATTTAGGGACCACTTTAAATTGCTTACTTGACACAGTGGAGTCATTCTTACCTGTCATATAAATATAAGCCTAAGGACCTTTGAAATCATTTGTTAAGAATGGGTACTTCAGAGGTACTAGTGGGAAATAGCAGATTGTGTCCACACTAGTGAGGATATGCCCTTATACTATGTAAATTGATGAATTAGACTACCATAAATGAATTTCTAATATTCCAGATACCAACCTACTTTATATATGAATTCTATTTAAGTAGATCGTTTGGTGACAAATAAAAGAGCTTGTTCTATGAACAAGCCAAGAATACCAAGGAAGTTTAGGAATTGCTCTTAACTTGACTTTTTTGGGAATGTATCTCAAAGTAATATACTTAATACAAAGTTATTAATTAAAACTGACACATTTCAGGCATATATTCATTCATTCCTTTTTTTTAAATAAAGATTTTGTATTTTAAACAAAACAAGAAATTTCAACTTATTTGTCTATCAAATACAAAAGGAAAATACTTTTCCTAAGTTTTTATTTTTTCATTCCCTATCCCCACCCCCACCCATATATTAGCCTTTCAGCAAGGCCAGTAAAGTGAACTATTTTTGGAAAAATTCTTGGAACTTATCTGAATATTTTCAAAATTGAGTAGTACTTTTACTAAGTGAAACTATTTTTACTATTTTTTCAGATAGAAATGCTTCACTTTAAGAATGCAATTGACATAAGGTACTGTTGTGGTTAGCATTTTCATTGCTGTGACCAAAATACTTGACAAGAACAACTTAGTGGAGGAAAAGTTATCTGGGGCTTGTGGTTTCAGAGGTCTCTATAAATGGTGGATTCCATCATTCTATAGCTAAGGTGAGGCTGATCAAGAGGAAGGTCTCAATGCAGAAAAGCTCTTTAGCTCAGAGAAGTCAGGAAGCAGACACAGAGGTAGAAGAAATCTGCAGAGCATGCCCCCAGTGACCCATCTTCTCCAGTCATACCTCACCTGCCTATGGTTACCACCCAATCAGTCCATTCAAACTAGAATGGACTGATTCTGTTTCAGCTTTCATAATCTAGTCATTTCACCTCAAAACATTCCTGAATTAACAGGAGCTTTTTAAGGGACAAATCATATGCAAACCATAACAAGTACCAAAGGTACGAAAAATAATGTACAATATGATTTATTCAAGATATAATAGAACTTAGTGTTATCAAGTATGTTCATCAGAAGATGACTTTAAATATGCTGTAGCATATTTAAAATAAAATTTATTTTGTAAAGCCTTCTTTTCTTCTCTTTTCTTTATTAAAACATCAATAAATGACCATGAAATTTATTTCTAAGGAGGGAACCTGTTAACCAACAAGTTAACCAACTATCCATATTAATATCATATTTTTGTATGTCATACTTTTGTCTTAAACAGAATAAAATTTGAGTTGCAGCGTGCTTTAATTAGTTATAAAAATGAGTGTTGACCAAGATACCCAAGCTAAAATAAATTAGAGAAAGCAAATGAAAATCGGTTAATGATCTAATGAAGAATTTAATATGGTTTTCTTTTCTTTTTCTTTTTTTAATCTTTGGTGGGTATGAGCATGCATGTCTCCTGAAGTGTTTAATTAAAGCACGAAGTCTAAGGAGAATCCACTTTTATACACATATTAAAATATAAAAGCATAAAATTACAGATGTGTTGAATGAATAAGTACAGAGATGTAATGTACAGCATAAGGAAAATAATTAAAATAATTTATTATGTACTGGAAAATTTACTAAGAGGACACATTTTAGGTTCTCTTATCATGAAAAAAATGGGAGAACTTTGCAAGACAGTTTACTTGACTACAAGGACCATTTCACTATGCACATTAAGTCATTTTGCATACCTTCCATTTACACAATAAAAATTCAGGTATTTGTGCTAGGCACAGTAGCACAGGCCTCTGGGAGTTTGGGAGGTGAGGAGGGATGCTGAGGCAGTTTGGGAGGTGAGGAGGGATGCTGAGGCAGTTTGGGAGGTGAGGAGGGATGCTGAGGTAGGAGGATAACAAGTTCAAGATCAGCCTTAACAACTTAGTGAGGCCCTAAGCAACTTAGAATCCTGTCTCAAAATAAAAAATAAAAAAGGCTGGAGATGAACCTCAGTAGTTGCATGCTCTTGAGTTCAATTCCTGGTACAAACAAAATCAGGTATCCATTTGCAATATTTCTTACATTTGTAAACAAAAATAATTTCATTTTGATATTTGTGTAGTATTCTCACTTATTTATTCATTTGATAGTGAATGAACTTTCAGGAAAGACACGTACTCTTCAGGAAATCCTGTTTTATCAGAATGTTCAAATTAGTATTTTTTAAATTACAAATACCTGGACACAGTTGTGCACTGGAATCCCAACTATTCCCCAGGTTGAAACTGGAGGATCCTCCACAAGTTTGAAGCCAGTCTGGACCATTTAGTGTGACTCTGTCTCAAAATAAGAAAATGTAAAAAAGGAAAAGTCCAGGTGATATAGTTCAGTGGTGAAGCACTCTGGCTTCAATCCCCAGTAAACACAAAAACGATAAATAACCTTAGAAATAAAACTACAAAGAAAATTTTAAAAATTTGAAAGTAGTTATTTATAATTAGGAAGTGTAATCTGCACAAGTATTTGAGGAGCAAGTCAAATTTTGATAGGCCATGTGATATTCTGAGAGGCTATTTGAAAGACTCATAATATTTACAATAGTAATAATATATGAAATACTAATAATATGTGAGATAATTTTTATAGAGAAGTACATTAAGCTTACCTCCTTTAAAACTATGAGATATTTTATTAGTAATGTAAGTTCAGTTTAATGCTAGTCTAAGAAAAACACAATGGAAACAATACTTTATTTAGATTTGGATTATTTACAACGCAACAGCAGAGAACTGAAAACTTAGGCTTCAAAATATAATACTGTACTCAGGTGTCTTGTATTTGCAGAACCATCGGTAGCTCTCTTAATTGAGGTAACCAGGTGATTCTCTGGAGGAATTGTTAATTGTGGAGGATCTATAGACAGAAGGGTATATTTTACAAACTTGTCCTTGGAGACCATATCTGGTGTCTTACAATATAATTGATTGTAATAAAGTATATTTCAAACATGTTGCAAAATCCAAGGGAATGCTTTAGTAGTCATAACAGAAACATTATTCTGAGAAAAACGAATCTTTGAACATGTTTCATATGAAGGCACTACAAAATATATCCTCTAATTTCTCTAATCTCTAGAAATTCAAAATCCCATCAGGTTTCTTAGAGTTGCATAGAAAAGCTATTAACTTTCATTTCTTTTCAAGACTGCATATTTGTGTAGGTCACTTTTTAATTTAAACTGCTTACCTAACCTATAAAATGCAGTTAAACTGCACAATTATTATCAATCACGACTCTAGAAAGGTAACCTTTAATTTTATTTTTATTACTTGTTCAAAATGTAAAACTTTATTCAAATGTCACATTTTCCCCTACCTTCCTTTTCATGAAGAGAAAAGCTGTTTTACTAAACAGTATGAAAACCATTCATCAGTGCTTATTATTGCTGAAATTGGGAAGCTCTACTCTAAATTTCAAAATGCATGGTAGGTTTCTCTTGTCTGTTATTCCACATGTGTTCTATGACTGTTCTTCTGACTCCAGTGGAAATCATTGTCATTATAACTTAAAATTGAATTCTAAGATAATAATAAAATATTTGTGAAGATTATTAATGCCTTTATACCACAGAGTTTTATTGAGATACACGTGTGTGTGTATAACTGTAATATAGGAGAGATATGTTTTTACCTTCTGAGAATAAATTTTTAAGCACCATGATTTGAAATCTTTGATTACTGATATTTTAAAAATAACATATTGTTATAAAGAAGCATAATTATATACAGAAATCACAAATCATTCACATTTTGTTGAATAAAATGGTCAGAATTTGAAAAAAAAAAAACCACTCAAATAGTATGAATTTTTTTCCAAGATAAAAAGCACAAAAAGAGTCTTGCAAAAGATTTAAAAAACAAACAGCACAATTATTTTTGTGGTCCAGTATCTCTTTTAAAAATTTAAGAATATACTAGGTGGGGTTGCCCGTGTGAAAGGAGAAAAAAGGATAGAAGCCTTTCAACATGAAAGAAACTTTTCAACCAATAATGTTTCTGTTCTTAATGATTAAAGATGAAGCAACACCTCACAAATGAAAATTAAAGCTGTTTCAATTTCTCCATCCATTCGATTGACCTCTAGTATTTCCACATTATTCCTGAAGATGCTTATTTCCTTGTTTTTGGTACACCCCAATTGATTTTTTATGATACAGTGACAGTTTCCAGAGTTTTGCTTTTCCACATGCCCTTTCCCCTTTTATTAGAGCTAGGCAAAGATGTCAGTCAAATACATATTATGCATGAGAATGTTAAGAAACTCTAACTTAGAGTATGAGTGTATGGGATAGGCCTCTATGACCACTTCCTTTATCCAACACACACTTAGTGGGAAACCTGAAATAACATTGATTATGTCTTAGGTTAATCTTTCATTATAAAGAATAAGTTACCACCATTCGTGGAATCTGTGTAAAATTTAAAAAAGGACTATATATTTTTCTACATATACCAATTTTTGCAAAATTCAATAAAACACTAAGTCACACATATATATGTATACACACACATATATATAATAAAACAAATAGCAGTTCATTTCCATGCTAAATCAATCATGGACAATTTAACATTGGACCTTCAGTATTTCATAGATAATCTCTGCTGACCAATGATTCATGGAATATAAATGACTTACTTCATACTTCCCAGTCTTGCTACAGTCCTTTTCTGCAATTAGGTTTGGCTATTCTGGGCAATTCCCTGTGACAATTTTATTTGAAAGCTTAGACTGACAGAATACCTCATTCTGCTCCCACATTTACTTTGGGGTTTAGGATACAGTGATTCCATTCACACTAAATATTCAGACCTGTCACTTTAAAATATGCTTGTGGCGGCTCTGCTCCTCTTCTCCTCAGGAACAGAAACTTTCAAAGGTCCATCAGAGTGGAAGCAGTCAAGCAAGCACATTTTAAAGTGACAGGTCTATATCCAAACTCTATGGTCTTAATGAAATCTTTATTCTAAGAACTGAACTTTTTAACTCCGCAAGAGCCACTGTGGTCTCCAGCCTCTCGCTGTTAATCATTTCCAAATCAAGTTCATGGGCAGGAGAAACATCTCCAGGGTACTTCCGAGATGTGGCTGAACTCAGCAGTCAGTGGAAGCAGGCACCTCTGAGTACACTGAAGAACATTTTCCAAATATCTTAGGCTTGCAATTTTGAAGAGCCTCTTTGGGTTTCAGTTATTATGAGGAAGAAAGAGAGAGAGTTGGTTTGCCAATAGCAGCTTTCAAAGGCTCTTGACATTACTAAACCACAAATAATGTTCAATATGGAGCTTGGTGGATATTTGTTCAGTTCTTACATTTTGGCATGTTGTAATTATTTTGGCAACCTCTGATGGTGGAACACCATGGTTACTAAAGCAGAAGGACTGCAGGTCAATATCATGATTCACTGCCAGAATTGCCTGGACACTACCTGCATGATACTTGGAGTCAGTCCAGATAGTTAGTCCCTGAAGAAGTTTACATGAATGATGTTCACACTCAAATTAACCTCCAACAATTTAAAACTGGGGTGATAGAAATGGCTAATCCCAGCGATTTTATCCTGTTGTCTTAACTTGGGCCAGTTACTGACTGTGATGTTTTCTCTATGCTTAAAATTGATCACACGCATGGGTTTTATCTGGATGTACAATGGTCAGTTATCAGTTTGTGAGGCAACCTAACATTTTGGTAGAAGCTGTAAAACTAACTCAAGTGCATAAACATTTTGAGTTGCCAGAATCAGGTACTATGAAGCAAACACCTCACCTTTGGAATACAATATTCCAAAGTTACTGCCCAATGCTAAGTAATGGATGGACATTGGATTTTTGTTGATGCTCAGTGGCTAGAAGGACAGGTAAGCTGAAACACTAAATATTGAAAAGTTTCTTGGACTCTTTGACCCATCTTTGTTGTTTTGTAATATTACTGTAATGATAATATTTTTTCATTAAAATAAGAATTCTTCGCTTTGGTAGAAAGGTATTATACAATGGAGTTTAATCATGTGAACAGTAGTGCAAGACTACCATTTTAGCTATCCTATCTTCTAATTTTACTATGATCAAGCTATTTTGTCTCAGTTTCTTCATTTATAAAATTGGTGTTTGTGTGGCTCTACATACAAAGTAGTTAGAATAATGTCCAGCACATTTTAAGTATCGTGTGTTAGCTATTATTGTTCTCGATTAAGGATCATTCTTTGATTTCCAAAAACCCCTAAGAGAAAAATCAAACCTAAATGACTTCTAGGGCAATAAATATGTTACATAGTGACCATTGAATATTCATGGCCATGGATAAATTCAGCTAGGAATTTAACTCACTAAACCCTAAGTGTCTTATCTGGCTTATTTCTTAAGATGTTTTTGATAAAGGACAGTACCTAAAACCTGCAAGTGATTTTCTGATCATAACTGCTGTTATTGTTAACACTTTTTGCATCAATTTAAATACATCCCCAATATTGATGAGAAATAGATTTTGTGATAATAAAATAACAACAAAATCATAGCAAATAAGCGCCCCAGAGACTATTCATCCTACCCTACACCCGGTGAAATGCTCCCCCTTTTCACCTCTCTATGTGGGAAAAAACTCACAAAATCCCCCCGAACAACCTTAGAATATCTCCAGTGAAGGAATAATAACTCCTTCATAAAGTCACCCATTGAAGTAGAAATATTTTAAAATATTAGCATTTATTTACTTAAAATTATTCCCTATTTTTCTGCCCTATTGATTAGCTTCTGCCCCAATGATTATTTACAAAAAAAACAAAAACAAAAAAACCCTAATTCTCTTCTTATCATGTCTCATTGTCTACCTTATGCCCCAGTAAGCCTCCCCTCTCCCAGGCTTAAAATTCTTACTTTTACTATCTCCTGGGTAACTGTTTTGAGTGTTCCACTTTGACTATGTAGTCCTACAATATAGTGCCTGATGGTATCTAATACTTCATATATAATCCCTTTCTGTACCTGGTAAAGGGGAAATATTTCTCTTATTGGGCATTATATTTCTGCTATGTAGTCTAAAATCAAATTAGCATTCTTGTCAGCTGAATTACAATCTTCACTTCTTGATGAGTTTATACTTAAGTTTCTCCTAAATATTTTCCCTACAAATTAGTTTTATTTTTCCCATCATTTCAGCTAGCTCTTAAAATCTAAAAATAGTTTATATATTTATCCTTAATAATTTCTATTTAATTTTGCCCCTTTCCCCTTCCTGACATTTTTCAGTTATCATGTGTGTATGTATGTGAGTTTACATATGTATGTAAGTGTGTGCCTACATGCATGTATCCATTAGCACTCCATATTTTCTTGTCAAGTGAATGAACACTTCCAAATAAAAAATGAAAGCCATTTAAAGTGACTTTCTAGTCTATGATCAAAAAGTCCACCTTCTCCAGGGAAGGGATGTCTAAACTCATTTTTGAAATTTAGAAAAACATGCTGAAATGAAGATGAGATGTCTGTCCATTTACCAGAATACAGAAAAGATCCAGTGTCCATCCTCGCATGTCACAAAAAATGTACTTCTGCAGGAGAAGGAATGTCATTTCTTGAAAATCTACAGTCTCTTCTTGCGTTCCCCTTTGTTCCTATACTGAATGCCTTTCTACTGAAGAAAAGTGAGAATATTTGAATAATGAGTGGGATGCACTGCACCATCCCATAAGGCATTTTCTGGGTTTCTGAATGGAAGCTTATGCTGTAGGTGCTGCCAAATATGGTTATTTTTGCTTTTATTTATTCTTTTTTTTTTGTTTCAATATTAAGGTTAATATGAGTAAATTAAAGGAGTGCTACAGTACAGCCCCAAATGTTTGACTAGTGAGTATCACTGACCTGGGTCATTGGGGAATTAATGAATGGTGAGTGAACACACTCAAAAGTTACTATTTAAGAAGGCATTGGCCACCATCTCTGTCACCTTCAATACTTTAGGTATTTCAAAGCCTTCACCAATAACAAATTTCTCACAGCATTTGAAGAGCAAATAACAACAATGTGGGTTTATACATACATATATAGTTGTTGTTGTTCAAACAGGATCTCACTACGTTGTTTCTAACTTCTGGGCTCAAGTGATTCTCCTGCCTCAGTCACCAGAGTAGATGGAACTACAGGCATTCACCATCACACCCAGGCAGCACAGATATGATTTTTTTTTTGAGACAGTGAAAATTTTTAGAAAACAATATTTTTGTGAAGCTGATAATTTTACTAAAGTGATACAGACACATTAACAATAAGCATATCAATGTTGTAAAGACTATACAGTAGACCATGAATAAAGGACTAATTAAGTATAGCAAAACTTGAAGCACCTACCTACAATATCAGAGAAGACCACATAGAAGAGAGAACATTTGATCCCAACATTAAAGGATGAATGAAACTTTGTCAATATTTGGGAAATGGAGATATTTACAGTTTATAATATTTAAGACCAAAGACACACACAAAATAATGGAATAACAGTCTTCTACCAACTTAGGTTATTAGTCCACCATCAACTGTCCCTCAGATATTTGCAAGAGGTGTACTGTCTGTTGTATTCAATAGCTGTTAGTCAGCATTTTGCACCTGTGATCAATATACCGGCATAATATCCCAGCACAAAATCAAATAATATTTATATAAAAAATAATATCACAGAAAAAAACAAAGTATTGAAGATGGTCTTTCAAGTCTTACAGAATCTTTGCTAGCAATCTGACCACATGTCCTTGGGACACTCTACCCAAGAGATACTTGCTGCTTTGCTATTTTCCAAACACACCAAGCAGCCTTCTGCTCAGCACCTATTCATTTTCTCTTCCTCTGCATGGAGCACTCTTTTTACGTTGCTGTATGTCTCATTTCCTATTTTCTTCCAGATCTCTGGTCACTCCCATCTAATCCAAAAGGCCTCCCTGACCACATCTTGTAACTCTCCACATTGGCATTCTTCGTAACTTTCATCCTTCATCAGCTGCCTTCACAACATTGATCACTGGGGTTATTCTCTGTATTTACTTATTTGTGCATTATCCACTTAGGAGCCAGGGGAATGCAAACTATTTCTATCACAGCATATCTTTTGTGTTTTGTTCTATATTTCCAAATATTTTCATGGGACTGAAATATGGAAAGCAGAATTAGAAAAGGCAAAGCTATGTTGGTGTTATTGTATGAAGAAATTGGTGTGAGATGTTAGGAAGAATGGCCTTTATCTTACACACAAAGAGAAACTTTGGCATAGAATCCTTTGGAAACTAGGAGTGAAACTTTTGGACTTATGTGCCCTCATCTTTAACTACCTTTGTATCCCAAAATTGTTCCCAGGCATGCCAATCCTGAAAAGGAATCTCTTCTTCAATTAACTTAGGTTATGAAAACTGTAATTCTCTATAAGAATAGCCAAGATAGGAGCCTGTCTTCTCCTGGTATGAACAACTAAGAAACCACTGAAGCATATGAAGTTGGAACCATTGTTCTTTGCATATGCGAATCAAGAGTAAGAAATTAAGAGTCATAAGTGATAATTTTACAATGAAATACTGTTTGCCAGTGCTTAACTGCATGAAAAACAAATTTGTACATTACATGGATAAAAGTAAACTTCTGGTGCCAACACAATGATGTTCAAGTAAACAATAATGGACACATAATTTTGTAATGATGCTGACTTTTTTGTGCATATCACATAAAATATGTGAAGACAAAGTCTGCAAACAAGGACTTATGAGAGTTTTTTTGCAGCAACAAAAGAACATGTCAGGCAGAATGTGAATAAATAGCACTTGCAACTCAGCAGGCAACCAAAATTCAAGGTGAGATTCCAGGAAAAGAAGAGACACTTGTCCTCTCTGTGAGCTCAGAGCTATTATTTATAAGAATTATGAAAATGTTAACTTGGTTTCAGAAAATACAAAATTATGAAAGCATTCCCAAAGTGTGTTGATAAATGCCCTCAGTAATTTCTTTTACTATTTTTAAGGTCAATAGTAAGTAGCCAGGTAATCACATTTCATTAATTTCTGCCTCATGTACTAGATATTCAGACAGGTACATCTCTTAAATTCTAAAGGAGATGATAAACAAGCTCTATTTTTAAGTAGCTATGTTATAATTTGGATAACTGGGAAACAAAATTGAGATATTCAGATCTGTCTTACTCTAGTATCTATGAACTTTCTGATATGGTAGGTAATACTATGTGACAAGCACATTTCTGAAGTAATGATTAACAATTCATCAACATCTTAATATGCATTTCATGTTGAAAGATATAGTAGTCTTGATTTTCCTTGGGTTAAAGTGTAGATGGAAATCAATGCAGCTGGCTTACCCTCATTGGCCACAGGATAACCTCCAGCATAAGGGAGTAGATAAAATTTAACTTTGAACCTTTCTTCCTACCGGTAGAACTAGGATCTGTCCTATACACTCTGGAATGGCTAGCATATTTTCTAATTGTTTTTATCGATTCTAGTATTTCAGATGTCTGCTCTGATTGATTAGTGCTTTGTCATGCTCATTGGGAAATATTTTGAAAACAGAATATGTTTTCCCAAATGTTAGATAATACCAAGAACCATTCTGTACTACAAGTTTCATTTCCAATCAGTCCCAGGCCACAGCCTCCTATCACCACTGGGGAATTTTTTAAATTTTTCTTTTATTCACAGTGTCATGTCTCATCAGAGGGTTGCATTAGCTCTCATGTGAGAATCATTCATTTGTTTCCCATCCATTCAAAGATCATGGGTGAAGGGCGATTCCTATATCTGCCCCAATAGATATTTCTCAGAAGATTGCTTACTCTGGTATCATTCCTTTGAATACAAAGATTACATTTTTAAATAGAGAAAGGAAGATTGATAAGAATCCCAACAAAAATATATTGTAATCCTAAAAGAAAACTGTATAATTATGTGAGATAGAAGGGAATAGCTGGTGTCATGTGGTAAGATAATTCTGAGATATTTACACAACCACAGCCTCATCCTATCAAGATGGTGTTCCAACACCACTCACCCTGTTCTGGTTGGAATCATCGCCTTCAAGAGCCTCCCCATTGCATTTTTCTTTCATTATCCATTGTAGAAATCAGTAAAAGTTATCTTAGCAAAGTTTGGGGCAGAAAAAGGGGTTATGCAATAATATAAAGATAGGGGCTGTCTTTGACATAAATAGATGATGTGAAAAGGCATTTTATGGTAATAGTTTCTGGTTAAAGCCAGAAATTCTAAAATTATAAAGTCACCCTTTCATGTTTTCATCTACTGATCTATTCTTCCTTCTTTACTCCCTCCCTTCTCTTTTAATTCTTCACTTTCCTTTTTTCCCCACCCTTATTCTATATAATGGTTGTTCATCCTTCAAACACCCCACAAGTTTTATCTTCACTTTCTACATGAAAAAACAGAGACCAACTGGTTGAGTAACTTGACCAAGTCCACAAACTTAATGAGTGGCAAAGGTGGGATTCTAACAGGCAATCTTCTTTTAGAATAAAATTGCAGACTCTCACTGTAGGGAGATAAAAATCTTTTTTTTTTTTAATTTTGGCATTAACTCCTTTGCATGAAATAATTTTGTTTTTCTTTTTAAGATAATAGCAGCCTTGAAAAATGTAACAGCAGAAACTGAAAAGAGGGAAGGTCAGAGGTTTCAAAGAATAAAATCTCACCAATTCACCAGGGTCAAACAACTAACAGCTAATATATAGAGTTATCTGATAAAGGATCATTATCAGGTAGTTTTCTTCTTTGTTAAACAAGGTGGTAATATAATAGAAGTTTCCTTATTCAGAAAGTAAAATCTGGGTTTATCACCAGAAAACAATCTTGATATTTTGGAATATATTTTCTCTTAGAATTCTAGAAGTAGTTATCCCTCTGTGATTATATAGGTTTTGCTACTTAAACAGGAATTTCAAGTATTTATAATCTAAGGATTCATTTATTAGCTTTCTAGATGTCTTTTGTAAATAGTTAAATAGGCTCATAGATAAATATTATTGGCCAAAGGTATCAAGTGTATAATATGCTAAATTATTTCCATTTGTTATTTCATTCAATCTTCAAAATAATCCTTTGTTGTAGGTACAAAAATGTGAGTATTACAGTTTTACAGATAAGTAAACCAAGACTTATTAGAGTAAAAGAACATCCCCATTGTCAACAAACTAGAGAAGGAAAGAAGAGGGACCTGTCCCAGTTAATAAGACCCCAAGTACACTTTGCTTACCACAGCACTATGTTGCCAAATTCTGCTTAAATACTAAAAAAGTAAAGCATTCTTTTAAAAATTCTTTTTAAAAATAATCATCTATTGTTTAATATATACAAATATATACTTTTACTTTGTATGACTTATTACTAAATATCTTTAGACTAAAAATTTTTTTGCTCTTACATTTCAGTGTATTTTACTCCTTGAATGATACTTTTTCAAAGTGTTTAAACACATTTTAAATATTACAGAAATATGCAGTTGTATAAATTACTCCAATGTCCAACTGTCTCAAATTTCGAAGAAATTTTAGTATGCTTTATCTTGGTATGTCTTTGATTTCTTTAAAAATTTATTTAAGAACTGCTGGAAATGCTGGAAAAAGAAAGAGTAATGGAATTGTTGAAAAATCAGAAAAAGCATGATAGGATAAGTACAGTCAACAATAAACTGTACAAAATAGTTAGAAAGAAGGTTTTGAATGTTTCCAACTCAAAGAAATGATAAGTGTTTGCAGTGATAAGTATGACAGTTACCCTAATCTGATCACTAGCTATTGCACATGTGTATTGAAATGTCACACCATAATCCATAAACAGGTACAATTATTTATGCGTCAATTAATAGTTTTAGCAATCCAGAAAAACACAAAAAACTGATGGACTCACCAAAGAAATACTTTACCTGGTTCACAAAGGGAAGACCCATGTTTCATGTTGTGTAGACATTTATATCATATGTTAAAGCATCTTTATTCTAATGTATACTTTAGATATTTATATAGACACACATATTTAGTGTTAAAGCACCTTTATTTTAGTAATGACCAAGTCCTGAACACAATACATTTACAATCAAATGATTATATATGGCTGAAAAATCCTTCTTAATTTAGTATTAGAAAAGTGTATGTTGACACTAGACTATTAATGTATAACAATGGTTTTCTGAAATAAAAGTTAAAAATCAATGTGGAGTCTCCTCCTCCTCTCCACCCAAACCCAGAAGGAAACCCTACAAAATCACAGTCAATGAAAACATTATTTGTATCTCTCTCCTATTCAGAATATTTTATTTTAGTGTTAGGTTTTATCTTGGTCATATTTTCTCATTGCTTGTGTTACAAACCACGATTTAAATGACTATACCTTTTAATTATGTGATTAAAAAAGTAAAACTCTATTATAGTAAATCAAGTGATATATCTGTTATTTCTCACTTTCTGAGCATCCACTTGCCTATTCACATTTCCATTCTTTTGGCAAAGCATCCACCACAGTCAATCAATGGCCTGATTCAAAATAATATGCTTTATGTCAATAAAAGGATGGATTGATAGGTTGAGATCTTTAAAAAAATAAATTGTGATTGGAGAGGGATCATACTACCCAAATGCATGGAAAAGATCCACAAAGTAGAAAAATATTCCGGGTCATGTGGGAAGGTTTGTTCTTATCTGAATTAGGTTTATGGTGTTATAAATTTCATTTGGCATTTTACCTGCAAGAACTGGAATTACATGATTGATCTGAACATCTTTCCACTGTCTATACTTCTTTGTAATCATTGCCTAAGAGCTGCCCAAAATACTATATAACCAAGGCTTTTTTTTTGAAAATCAAATAATAAGAAAATAACTTCTATAACTTAAGAATACACTAGCCCTATGATTTTTAAAAATATACAAAATTCATTTGTTGATGTAAACAGCTTATGTTTGTCTCCTTAGACCTTTCTGGATTGTAAGGTGAGTGAGTGTTTCAAAGCTTATTCTCTATCCCCTGTCCCCTTGCCTAAAGAACTTGTTTGGCCATGTGCACCAGAGTATATTTTGGCTTCTCTGGCTCAGTTGCATACGTTCATGTCTTTTAGCAGGACCTGGTTTGCTTGTCTCTCATTTCTATCTTCTCCTTTTACTTATCATGTTTTCAGGCTTG
>JAJEJO010001603.1:228749-239566 GCA_020662805.1 Glaucomys volans | reverse complement strand
TCTCAAATTCCTTTTACATATTGATCCAATGAAAATAAGGGCACTGTCAACTGATCACTTTTTGTATGCCAGGCAAGGGAGTTACATGTTATTCTCACAATAATGTTAAATAGCATTTTCCTTAAATTTCAGAGGAGGCCAACAACTTTATATAAACAATATTCATACCTAGATTCTACTGATCTAAAAGTAAAATGTTTTCTATCATAAACACACATTCTCAATCTTTGATAAAGTAGTACAATCATGTCTAAAAAAAATCACTGATTTTGAATTCACCACTGAGTGAGACATTTCTGCATCTGGTGAAGCTGTCATTAATGGACTTAGAAAAAACACAAGACCTGGGGGAACCACCAGACCTGACCTTTCCTTGCCTAAAGAATGGGCCCAAATCTTCATCCCTGAACTCAGAAACATGCTATTGATAGTTTTATTTGGCTGAAAATCTAATTGAACTATGTCTTATAGACCTGGAAGAAATTAGACTTGTTAGTTTATCTCACTGAGAAAAATTCTTTGGAGTATGTAACAGAAAGAATATTCTGGCATTTCTTTTTTGGCATAGTTAGCTTCATAAACACATTAGTCAAATCATATTAAAGGCAAAAATACCATCATGTATAACCTCTCAAATAATAGGTTAACGTAACATAAATTCCAACTTGAAAATATGATGCTACAGAGAATTAACTTTGTGTTTGTTGTCTTTTGATATATTGTTCCAATAACAAGACATGATGTTATTATTTCAGTTCCCAAAACCTCTAGAGGAAGCCCATATAGATAATTAGTTCCACTTTCAGAGAGGATAAACACTGCACAAACACAAGATTTTTTCCTAGTGTTATAGAGTAATATAATGACTTCAATTTTGAAGAGACTTTTCTAATAATGTATCTGATTTTATTTGCATCATAACTACTCCTGGCTTGCTTGCTTTGTTTTATTTAGACTATCTAAAATTTAAGCTCCTTGAGAGTAGTCAGCTTATTCTGTATCTTCTAATATTTATTCAAAATAATGAGCATGTGCTCAGAACTTAAAATATTACTAGCTAGTGTTATTATTTGAATACTTAGGTTCAAAGCAATTTTATTCAGAGTCAGACCTTTTCTGTTAGGAAAGGTGAAAGTTCACTAATTTAACTAACACACAGCACTGTAACTTAATTTACACCAACAATTAATTATGGTCTTGGTTTCCTAGAGAAAGTCACCAAATATTAAAACTCTCGTCACAGATATGTGGGCTGACAACCTAAACATCTCAAATTCATCCAAAAGTATAATCAACATATGGTCATTATAAACAATATAGTGTAGTTGAAATCAGAGTAGAACAATTATAACTGCAATTTTCCACTTTTCTGAAGAATGGCAAACAAATTATAATACTATTCAGCCCATGTGAATGACTAATTATTAATCATAATATTTCAAGAATATTTTTCAAAAGAGCTTGCTTTCAAGATTAGATTTCTACCATAGAAGCCTTCTTTATCCATTTCATGAAAAAAAATAGGAATGCTATATCTTGTATCTACTAAATTGATATGGAAAATTTATTTTTCATACTTACAAATACTTGGTTATGGTCAAGCCAAATTGAATGAGAAAGAGGAGTATGAGCATATTTCATAGTATACATTTGTAAACTGTGAAAGATGCTTGGATCATTTTCCTGGAAAACATCCGCAATTGAAATTATACCCCAGGAAATTTCTGAGTGAAATGAATAGCTTGATGTGAGTGATAGTCTAAAGCCATTTTGTTGATGAAACAGACCTTTGTTTTGAGGGAATAGTTATACTGCAACATATTCCACACTATCCAAGAAAATGGTCAGCACACTTTTTTATGAATATGTAATTAAATTTATCTAGTCAATAATTCTTCTTTGGAAAACCTAAAGCTGAAAATTAAGAGAAGCCATGCACCTGGGCATCTGATTGACACCACTTTTATTTAATATAATAATGCCAATTGAGTTCCATTGAGAAGTTCATAATGGCCTTTATTTACATTTAATTAGCACCTCTCTGGATTAATTCCTCATTTTATAAACCTAATACAACCTTAATACTGGAAGATGTGAATCGAATATGATAACAACATGTACCTGGTTGTTTTAATTAATCTGTCTGAACTGAACATGCCACTTCAAATTCATGAAGATCAAGCTTTATGCTACCCTCAGACTTATCATCATGTTAATTGGCTGCTGTGCAGGAAAATGATCTTTATATTATTCTCACTCTGTGGCAGATAGTACAATTCCAGTTGGTTGATGAGCATGAAGTGTAAATACTATAATCTCAATTTCAGATATTTATTTAAAAGAGAAGAAAATATGTTTAAAGAATTAAGATTGGTTAATTGCAAGAGGTGAAAGTATAGATGATTAAAATTGTTTTTCTGTATTTTTCATAATTTTCTATAATGAATATAAATAATTTACTAAAATAATATTATACCTGTAAGTCATACATATATACACACACATATACCATACATGTATGGTTTAAACCACATCTATGTCTCAGAAGCCTAAGGAAACTCTTTTTTTTATTTACTTATTGATTCATTGAACACAAATGGACTACAGCTATTGTTTCACTGGTTGTACACAAAGTAGAGTCACACCATCTGTGCATTCATACATGTACACAGGGCAATGGTGTCTGTCACACATTCTGTTATAATTCTTAGCCCCCCACCCTGACCCCACCCCTCCCTTCCCTTTATGCTATCTATCCTTCCTCCATTCTTGCCACCCTTCCCCTCCACATTATGCATCATCTTTCATTTATCAGAGAGACCATTTGGCCTTTGGATTTCTGGGATTGGCAGATCTCACTTAGCATAACAGTCTCCAACATCATCCATTTACCTACAAATGTCATAATTTTATTCTTTTTTATGGCTGAATAATATTCCATTGTGTATACATACCACAGTTTCTTTATCCATTCATCTATTGAAGGGCATCTAGGTTGATTCTACAATCTAGCTATTGTGAATTGAGCAGCTATGAACATTGATGTGGCTGCATCACTGTAGTAATCTGATTTTAAGTCCTTTGGGTATAGGCCAAGGAGTGGGATAGTGGGGTCAAATGGTGGATCCATTCCAAGTTTTCTAAGGAATCTCCACACTGCTTTCCAGAATGGCTGCACCAACTTGCACTCCCACCAGCAATGTAAGAGTGTACCCTTTTCCCCACATCCTCGCCAACACCTGTTGTTGCCTGTGTTCTTAATAAAAGACATTCTAATTGGGGTAAGATGAAATCTTAAGGTGGTTTTGATTTGCATTTCTCTTATAACTCGGGATGTTGAACATTTTTTTCATAAATGTGTTGATTGCTTGTAGATCTTCTTCTGTAAAGTGTCTGTTCATTTCCTTGGCCCATTTATTGATTGGGTTATTGGTGTTCTTGGTGTAAAGATTTTTTAGTACTTTGTAGATTCTGGAGATTAGTGCTCTATCTGAAGTGTGTGTAGCAAAGATTTTCTCCCACTCTGAAGGCTCTCTCTTCACATTGCTGATTGTTTCCTTTGCTGAGAAGAAGCTTTTTAGTTTGACTCTATCCCAATCATTGATTCCAGCTTTTATTTCTAAGGAAACTCTTTATCATGCCTATTTTCTAGTTCTATTCTACTTGCTTTCATCATTCATGAAGGTCGAAGGTGAGAAACAGGTCAGGAAATAAAATATAATGTAAATGACACTTGTCTGAATGAATAAATGATGTCTTATGATTCTTCCATTTGGGAAGACAGCTAGAAACCTCAAAGAAAGGTTGAAGAAAACCTGCCAAAATGTTTTTGGGGGTTTTGTTTGTTTACAAAAGCTATTTCTTCATTTCACTGTTCTCATTGGATTGGATTCAAGACAATATACTTACTGTCATATTCTAAGATCAGAAGACTCCCACTAATTAAATAAATAAGTGATTACAGGTTGTATCAGAGGTACACTCCATTAATTTGTGATTATCAGTTAACCATATTCATATTAAGAAAAGAAGAACAATCTAGAGACACAACACATTCAAAATATGAAAGGATATATAAACAAATAGAAAGCAGTGACAAAAGAATGTTATATCATTCTTTAAAAATTAGAAATTCTAGAAAATAGAGTTTACAATGTTATATCCTAGTCAATTCTGTAAATTGGGACTGATGCCAAATCCAAACCATACTAATGCCAAAGAGCTTAATATGTAATGTAAACAGTTTCTTATTACAATTTCCTCTCTGTTCCAAGAATTTAAAGATGGATGTCATAATTTCACAGAAGTGTTACCATGTCACATTTGATGGTGGGAATTGTAAAACTTCATTATTATACTAGAGAAAACAGAGGATTGTGTTTAAATTTCAAACTTGTTTTAAGTGCAAATTTTCTCTTTATGTTAAGAATGCTGTTTTTTTAGGTTTTTATCATCTTGTTTTCTGGATTGTGCCAGTGATCTCTTCCAGCATTCTTTTCCCTCAATTTTTGCGGTCTTCTAATCCTATCCTATCACTAAAATAAACTTTTATAGTTTGGGTCTGTACACATAGAGCCAGGGAATCATTGTTCTCTGGAGAAAGGGAGGTAAGCAGTATTTAAACAAATTCAAGACCAAGTGGAACAAAATTAATAAATCTTCATAAATGTTGACTCACCAACATTCCTCTTGCTCCAGCATTAGATAACAATGTTTTTCCTACTTCGCCAAGTATACATAATGGTTGGATGTATCCATATTAAGTGAATGTTTTGAGTTCAGTGGAATTAAATAGGGGACAGTGACATTGCAAATGGCCTGTGAACCAGGAGACTTGGATTCTAATTCTGCCTGAATTTCTACTTAGTTCTGTGACAGGATAAATCATAATTTTTGAATTGTCACTTCCTTCATTTGTAAAATCTTAAAGGATCTGTGTAACTTTGGCTTTTCTTTAAGTCCTTATACATAATAATTTTGTGAGGTTCTAAATTGAGTAGTCCTACCAGAACTCAGTTGTATACCAACTTGGAAGAGTGAAGAATACAGCATGTGGATTTGCTTTTCATCACTTTTTGTTTTGTTGATATCATTTACTGATATTGATAATTTCTCCTTTTCACTTTCACTGTTCTTATCTGTGTGCTTTCCACCTACACCATGCACCATTGCACAGATAATAAAGTAGACTCCATAAAGGCATCTTAGAAATCAGTATCTTTTGCTAAGTTGTCGTATTAATTAAGTTAATATGTCTTTTGCTAAGTTGTCATAAAGAAAAACAACACATACAGCAGTGTGAATTGTTTGAACTATGTACTTATCACACTTCCCTTCATGCCAAAAAGTTCTAGGTCACAAGCAATCTGTGGGTTGTTTAATATTGCAAATTTACTATTTGTCAAAATACTAAAACTTCTTTATGATACTACCAACACTGGAATTTTGAGATTTCCTAAAGAAGGGTAAAGAACATAATATCCAATGGTGTCTGGCCTATACAGTAAAAAAGCATTGAAGTGTCCTGTCTTGAGTTGACAGGATTAGCTGGGCAGTATAACATCAGGGTTAAAAACAAGAACTTAACAATGATGTGAATTTTACCAATGACTTTAACCTTTATTGGTCTTTCTTATGTCATTCACAAAGCAGGGTTAGTAAACTTACTTTGTGGAGAAACTAGAGTTATTAATTAAGATAAATTCAAAACATGTAAAGTGCTTATCATCATGGTGCCTCTTTCAGGCTTTTATGGAAATGAAATAGCCAAAGAGAAGCATTGCAGTGTTTGAGAATCAAATGGAATTTTCCCAATGTTTATGTGTTTGCAACTAAAGCTTCATGGAGATATGATCCAAATATATTAAAACTAAATGGTTTAACAGTATATGTCAATGGTTTTAGTATTATCACAGAATTTTGTGACCCTAAGCACCACATAATTTTAGGACATTTTTATCACTCCTCCTACCTATCCCGCTATACATTTTCCATCTCCATGCATGAGTCTATTAAGGACATTTCATACAAAGGAAACTGAACAATATGTTTTCTTTCATGGCTGCCTTCTTTCTTAGCCTAGTATTTTCAAGTACTCATGCTGTTTGTTGTTGCATGTATCAGTACTTCATTCCTTCTTATTGCTGAATAATACTCTATTGTATGCACATATCACAATTCATATACTCATTCATCAAGTTGATGGACCTTGGCCATGTCTCTACTTTTTGGCAATTGTAGGTAGAATTGCTAACAATATTTGGGTACCACATTCTCTGACGTATTTTCATTTCTGGCATATATACAAAATAATGAGATTATTTTATCATTAGGATCATATGATAGTCCATATTTAATATTCTGAGGACCGTCTATACAATTTTCTGATCCCACAAACAATAAAGCCATAGAGGAGGCTTCTTATCCCACTGCATCCTAGAGAAGACATTTCCTGTCAGTTTTTGTCATCCTCCTGCATGGGAAACTGTATCACTTCATGGTTTTTGTTTGTATTTCTTTAATGACTGAAGATTTTGAGTGTCTTTTCATATACCTTTTGACCCTTTTTCTATCTTAGGACATATGCCTATTAAAAGTTTTTCCCATTTTTAGTTGGTTTATTTGTCTTTGTAGTTTTGAATTCTAAAAATTCTTTATATAGTCTTGGATATTAACCTCTTACTAGATATATGTGGCTCATAAATGTTTTTTCCTGTTTTAGGGTTGTTTTTGTGCTTCCGTGGTTGTGTCTTGAAAAATAAAAAATACTTAATTTGATGAAGTCAGATTTATTTTCTCCTACTGTTTGTGTTTTTGGAGTTGTATCTAGAAACCATTGCCTATGTTATAAATACTTACTCTGAAATATTATTCTAGGAATGTATTGTTTGATCTCTTATATTAAGGTCTATGATTCATCTTCGGTTACTTTTTATGAATGCTACGAGGAAGGAATCTCTTTTCGTTTTTTGGCATGTGCATGTCCAGTTAGCCTAGATAATTATTGAAAGATGGTTCTTCTATCACTGAGTTTCTAGCACTGTTGTCAAATATCAATTGACCATAATGTGTTTATTTCTGTGTTCTCAATTTTATTCCTGATTCCATGTGTTTATCCTCCTGCTAGTACCACACTTCTTTGCTATAGTTTTGTAGTAAGTTTTGAAATTGAGAAGCACCAATTCTGTCTCTTAATTCTTCCTCAAGATTATTTTGCTACTCTGAGCCACTTACATTTTCATTTAAATTTCTAAATCAGTTTATCAATTTGCAAAGAGGTCAGTTGAGATTTTTATATGGAAATCATTGAATTTTAGGATGAATTTTGGGGAATCTTGACATTTTAAAAAGTTGTCTTCTGATTCATGAACATAAAATGTATTTCTTTTTATTTGGTTCTTCAATTCCTTTCAATCAAATGTTGTAGTTTTCAGAATGTTTCTTATTTAAAAATTTTCCCTCAGCTTTAGAATGGTTTTAATACTATTGTCAATGAAATTGGTTTCTTATTTTTATTTTCAGATTGTTCTTTAATTTAACTGGCCCTTCTAGTACTTTCCGTACAGTATGGACTAAAAATGGCAAGAGTAGAGATTCTGATCTTGTTCAGACCTTAAGAAGAAAACATACTGCTAAACGTACCATTGAATATGATGTCAGCTTATGATGCTAACTGTAGTGTGTATATACAGAAATATATATATATACTTTATGAAGTTGAAAAATTTCCCTTCTGTCACTAGTGTTTGAAGTTTCCTCTTTCATCATGAAAAGGTGTTAGATATTTTTTTCAATGACTTTTTCTGCATATATTGAGATATTCATGTGGTCTGTATTTTTCATTTTATTAATATAGCATTACACAGTGATTGATTTATATTTATTAAAACAGTCTTGCTTGCCTGTGATAACTTGCACTTGCTTATTGCATGGAGGGCTTCATTCACCTCTTGCTGGATCCAGCTTGGAAGGTGTTTGAAGATTTTTGGTCTATATTAATTTGCAATATTAGTCTGTATGTTTTCCCTATAATAGCTTTGTTTGATTTTTGTATTATGGTGCTATTTGCCTGGTAGGATGAATTAGAGCTGCCATCGCATTCTGTTTTTTGATGGTATTTTGAAAAATTGAAACTACTTTTTAAAACATTTTTTAGAATTCACGAGTGAAGGATCTGGACATGGGCCTTTTTTTTAATGAGAAGTTTTAAAATTATCTATTTAACCCCTTTAATGTGTTATGGATCTATCTGGATTTTGTATTTCCTCTTGAATCAGTTTTGGTGTCATGTGCCTTTCCATGAATTTGCCCTTTCATGTAAGTTATCTATGTGGGGCATACAATTTTGATAGTGTCTCTTTATATCCTTTCCATTTACATGTTGGCAATGAGGTCTTGTCTTTCATTCTTGATAGTGGTAATAAGTGGAGTCTTTTCTCTTTCTTTCATGGTCATTAGTCCTAAAAATTCGTTAATTTGTTAATTTAACAAATTTGTTAAATTTGTTAATGATTTTTTAAAAATAAAAATTAAGCTTTGGCTTTATTTTTTTCTTTGTATTTATCTTCTCGATTCCACTCATTCCTGAGTTTTCATGATTATAAATTCATTGATCTTTACTTTAAGTTTTGTTTGATTGTTTCTTCTTTCTTTCTTTCTGTTTCCTAAATTAGGAGGTTATGTTATTGACTTGAACCTTTTTAAAAAAGTGTTGATAGCTGTAAATTGTATCTTTAAGTACTGTTTGACTGAATCCCATAGGATTTTGTATGATATTTCTTTTACTTTCACTCATCTCCATTAATGTCCTTTTGTAATTTCTTACTTGTTTCAATGATTATTTAGAAATGTTGTTACTTTCACCTATTATTGAATTCCCCTAATGTTTTAATTTTATTTCCTTTAAACTTACTGAAGCTTGTTTTATGGCATAGCAGGGAATTTTGGAAAATGCCCATTTGCGCTTGAGATGAATGTATATTCTGTTCATATTGAGTGGAGTATTCTAAAGATGTATGTTATGTTTAGTTGGTTTATAATGCCATTTAAGTCTTACATATCTTCATACATTCTGCCTAATTGTTCTATCCATTATTGAAAGTGGGCTATTTAGAATCCAAATACTATATTTAAATACTTTGCTTTCCCTTTAATCTGTCTGATATTTCTTCCTTTATTTTAGGGCTTTGTTCAGAGAAATATATTCCTCCTGCATTTTTAGGTTATTATATTGATCTTTAGAAAGTGTGTCCTTAGCATGCATGTTGATCCTCTCCTCCCACTTTAGGGATGGCAGTAGTTCTATAGGAGCTCTTTGACTTTTCCTGATCTTTCTTACCTGCTATAAGTTTCTGGCTGATCCCTCTCTGTTGGTATCACAGAGATGTTAGCCTTCAGTAACTGCTAGCTGATTGTTCTCTTTCAACAATGCCACAAAGCATAAACTGCTCCACAGTCTGATTGAAGTAATATTTGGCCCCCTTATAAGAGTCATTTTTGAAGCCAGTCTTTGAGAGTTGCTCATACCCTATGAGGATTCTACTCAACCAAAGGATTTTACTCAAGCCTCCATTCTATTGCAGAGTCTTTATTCTTGAGTTTCCCAGCACTTTGTTCCAAACAAACTGAGACCCCTTAGAATACTCATGATTTGGGCTGTATATCCCCTAAGACTTCCATCACCTTGAGCTGGAGGGAAGAGGGGACTCATCATGGTTCAAGTATCAAAGATTCTCACTGTTCTCATCAAAATTCCATAAATTTTCTTGAATAAATCAGTATTCATTTGCTTAAGATAATTTACTGAGATTCACATTAGTTTTGTTTTGAATTTTTACCTGTTATGGTTATTTTTCTGGGAATAGTTTGAATAGCACCATGTGCCACCATCCCAGAGTGCTTCTCCTCCCTGGGATGTTTTTAATTAGTTCATTCTTATGGTTTCTCTCATTTGGTGGAATTATATGGGAAGAGCTCTTTGTAGTATAATTTTTGTCTCAACAAATATTTTCTGGCCACATCAGGCAGTGGGACTGCTCCAGTCAGCAGCTCAATGACCTCAAACCCCAGAGAAGCCCTGGCGCTGTGAATATAGATGAGGGCGGACCTTGGGAACCTGCTTACTCAGGCCTTCCTCAGCAGATGGTTCTCACTTTATGTCCTGATTTATATTTTGTGGGAGGAGTAAGAATAAGAATAGTATTTTACTGAGGGTTTTGCTTGGTTCATGACTAAAGAGGCTGTAGAGGATCTTAGGGCTGGCATGAAAATTCCTCAAACAAATATATGCTATTTATCAATCATCTATATCAACACAATAAGGTGGACTTCAAATTCTTTCCCCCAAAAAGATATTTAATGAGATAAGTCCTGCTACCTTCCATGTTGTTCAAAAGTTTCTGTGGTTTTTGCTTCAAGTCTGTCTTTATGTCCTCTTCTCTGTATTTCAGGGGCTGGAAACAGATTATATTGCCCAGATTCCCTTAAAAATTAGTGTATGTTTTAATTCTGTCAAAGACAAGCATAGGTGGGAGATTGGAAGACTGGAGAAAGAGAAGAGTGACTTCCTTCATCCTTCCAGTTTCAAGTTCATCTCAGACAGCTGTGGAGCAGAATTGCATTTGGGGACAGCAGGCAAGAACTGAGGCCAGTGGGCAGGTTCTAGTTTCTTGGCTCCAGCAGCAGGGACTTTTAACAGCAGGGATCTCAGGAGTGCTCTGACTCTGTTTTCCATAGTTACTTATCGTTGTCTTGTCGCCCACAACAAAGACGCGATCACAGGAATGTGTATGCAGCTCTTTATTTTGCGCATGCGTGTC
>JAJEJO010001603.1:218444-228649 GCA_020662805.1 Glaucomys volans | reverse complement strand
TCTCTCTCTCTCTCTCTCTCTCTCTCTCTCTCTCTCTCTCTCTCTTTTTTATACCCTCAGTTGACCAATCACAGAACTTTCACATGAAGCATGCATGGGCAAGCATAGACAAAGGCTTAAAGCACAAACCAGACATACGTGTGGCCAGTTTACAACCAACCGATAGGAATAACTTTCGCAAAGATACACCTGTTTACTCCGTGGCAACAGCAAAACTGGCATACCGCCAGGCGCCATCTTAGCATAGAGCTGGGGGTACCCGAAATACCCCGACAGTTACTAACCTGGTAAACTTGCTCTTCTAGCTCCTCCAACATCCTTATAAGCAATTAGCAATTCCGAGTTAAATTCTTTCTGTCTGAAATACTGAGGGGTGGTTTTCCTTTATGATTAGGTCTTAAGTCACACATAGATTTTATTTAAAACCTTCCCTCTCGATTATGATGGTGAAAGGCAACAATGGAGTCAAATGACTGCAAGAGTCAGGGCCGCCATGGTTTACTGAAAATAACTGGCATGAAGAGAGCATCCATTAGGTATCCACATAGCTCACTGCAAAGTGCAAAGTTTTATTCAGGCTAAAAAAAATGAGAAAAAGCTAAGTTTATAAAGATCTTAGAAAAATCAGAGTAACTTTCCAAACTGCAAGAAAGCCAAGATTTCAAAAATAGTACACAGAAGAAATGGTGAAGAAAAAGTAATTAACACTTTCTCAACATGTGAAACTATACTCATAAAATGCATTAGGAAAATGAGTAAGCAAGTCATAGAGTAGGAGAAAAATATTTTCAAAATGCATATGTCTAAACGATTTGCATTTAGGATGCATAAATAACTCCTGAAACTCCATAATACAATGATAATATAACTAGCAAAAGAAGAAGGAAGAAAATAAAAAAAGAAAAGAAAAAGGAAAACAGACCAGAGTAGACACTTGGAAAGGAAGATAAACAACTGGTCAGCAAACATACAAAAAGGCCTCCATATGACAGTTACCAGGGAAATGCACATAATAAAACACAATAAATACCACCAAACACCTACTGGAATGACTAAAATTAAAGGACAGACAACATCAAGTGTTGCAAAGATATGTAGCACCAGAAAACTCATACAGTACTGCTAGGAATATAAAATCTTCTGGTAGTTTCTCCTTTTTTTTTTTTAATAGTATTTTTAAAATTTTTTTTCTTTTGATTCATTGTATACAAATTGGGCAAAACTTTTGTTTCTCTGGCTGTGCACGAAGTAGAGTCATACCATTTGCATAATCATACATGGATATAGGGTAATAGTGTTTGTCTCATTCTATTATCTTTCTTTCCCCCCACCCCCTCACCATCCCTCATTTCCCTCTACATAATCCAGCCTTCTGCCATTCTTCCCTTACCTCCCTACTACCACCCCTGTTAGGTATCATCATCCACTAATCAGAGAAATCATTCTGCCTTTGGTTTTTTGGGATTGGCTAATCTCACTCAGCATGACCATCTCCAACTCCATCCATTTACCTGCAAATACCATGATTTTATTTTCTTTATGGCTGAATAATATTCCATTGTGTATATATACCACAGTTTCTTTATCCATTCATCTATTGAAGGGCATCTAGGTTACTTCCACAATCTAGCTATTGTGAATTGAGCAGCTATAAACATTGATGTAGCCGCATCACTGTAGTATGCTGACTTTAAGTCCTTTGGGTATTAGGCCAAGGAGTGGGATAGCTGGGTCAAATGGTGGTTTCATTCCAAGTTTTCTATGGAATCTCCATACTGCTTTCCAGAGTGCCTGCACTAATTTGCAACCCCACCAGCAATGTATGAGTGTATTTTTTTTCCCCACATCCTCGCCAGCACCTGTTGTTGCTTGTATTCTTGATAATAGACATTCTAATTGGGGTGAGATGAAATCTTAGGGTAGTTTTGATTTGCATTTCTCTTATTATTAGAGATGAACATTTTTCATTTATCTGTTGATTGCTAGTAGATCTTCTTCTGTGAAGTGTCTGCTCATTTCCTTAGCCCATTTATTGATTGGGTATTTGTATTTTGGTGTAAAGTTTTTTTAGTTCTTTATACATTCTGGAGATTAGTGCTCTATCTGAATTGTGTGTGGCAAGGATTTTCTCCCACTCTGTTGGCTCTCTCTTCACACTATTGATTGTTTCCTTTGCTGAGAAAAAGCCTTTTAGTTTGAATCTATCCCAATTATTGATTCCTGTTTTTGTTTCTTGTGCTTTGGGAGTCATGTTAAGGAAATCTGGTCCAAAGTTGACGTGATGAAGATTTTGACCTACTTTTTCTTCTATTAGGTGCAGGGCCTCTGGTCTATTTCCTAGGTCCTTGATCTGTATTGAGTTGAGTTTTGTGCAGGGTGAGAGATAGGGGTTTAGTTTCATTTTGCTGCATATGGATTTCCAGTTTTCCCAGCACCATTTGATGAAGAGGCCATCTTTTCTCCTTTGTATGTTTTTGGCACTTTTATCTAGTATGAGATAACTGTATTTATGTGGATTTGTCTCTGTGTCCTCTATTCTGTACCATTGGTCTACCTATCTATTTTGGTGCCAATACCATGCCATTTTGGTTACTATTGTTTTGTAATATAATTGAAGGTCTGGTATTGTGATACTCTCTGCTTCACTCTTCCTGCTAAGGATTGCTTTAGCTATTCTGTGTCTCTTATTCTTCCACATGAATTTCACGATTGCTTGCTCTATTTCTATGAGGTACATCATTGAAATTTTCCATTGGAATTGCACTGAATTTATATAATGCTTTTGGTAGTATGGCCATTTGGACAATATTAATTCTGTCTATCAAGCAATGAAATAGAAGAAGTCATCAAAAACTTACCAACAAAGAAAAGTCCGGGACCAGATGGATTCTCAGCTGAGTTCTACAAGATCTTCAAAAAAGAACTCATTCCAATACTCCTCAAAGTATTCCATGAACTAAAAGGGGAGGGAACCCTTCCAAACATATTCTATGACGCTAATATCACCCTGATACCAAAACCAGACAAAGACACATCAAGAAAATAAAACTTCAAACCAATATCCCTAATGAACATAGATGCAAAAATTCTTAACAAAATTTTAGCAAATTGCATACAAAAACATATTTAAAAGATAGTACACCATGATCAAGTGGGTTTCATTATGCAAGGTTGGTTCAACATCCAGAAATCAATAAATGTAATTCACCACATCAACAGGCTTAAAGTGAAGAATCACGTGATTTTTTTAAATAGCTGCAGAAAAAGATTTGATGAAATGTAGCACCCCTTCATGCTCAAAACACTAGAAGAAATAGGGATAGTAGGAACATATCTCAATATTGTAAAGGCTATCTATGATAAGCCCATGGCTAGCATCATTCTAAATGGAGAAAAATGAAAGCATTCCTCCTAAAAACTGGAACAAGACAGGGATGCTCTCTTTTACCATTTCTGTTCAACATCATCCTTGAAACTCTAGCCAGGGCAATTAGACAGACCAAAAAAATTAGAGGGATACAAATAGGAAAAGAAGAGCTCAAACTATTGTATTTGCCAATGACATGATTCTATATTTAGAGGAGCTGACAAATTCCACCAGAAAACTTCTAGAACTCATAAATGAATTCAGTTATGTAGCAGAATATAAAACCAACACTTATAAACCTAATTCATTTTTATTCAAAAGTGATGAACCCTCTGAAAGAGAAATCAGGAAAACTACCCCATTCACAGTAGCCTAAAAAATAAAATATAAAATAAAATAAAATAAAATAAAATAAAAATACTTGGGAATCAATCTAACAAAAGAGGTGAATGACCTCTACAATGAGAACTACAGAACACTAAAGAAAGAAATTAAAGAAAACCTTAGAAGATGAAAAGATCTGGTAGTTTCTTTTAAACTTGCATATGTGTATCCTAAGATTTCATGATTTCATACCTAAGCATTGACCCAAAAGAAATGAAAATACAAATACTGAAAATCTTACACAAGAATATATAAGCCTTAGTCTTTTAATAATACCAATTGGAGACAGTCCATGTCTCAGCACTAGGAGAATCAAAAATAATTATTTGTGATGCAAATAAAATGGAATGTTATTCAATAATAAACATTGACGACTATTGCTATAAACAACAACACAAGTTAACTTAGATATGCTGCATGAAGCAAGTTAGACACAGAAGAGTACTTCCTTTGGGACAACATTTATTTAATCTCTAGAATGAGCAAATGATAGCAAAAATTCAGCAAAGTGTTTGGAATGTGGGAAGATTTATGGAAAATCACGGATAAACGAATTTTTAAGGGTAATGGATTTATCTTAATTTGATAAAGATTCATTGGTTTATAGATTTGTTGGAAGTCCTAAATTCACTTGGTATTTGTGCATATTACTTTATGTAAACTTTTCCATTAAAATGACTATTAAATATTGATGCATATAAATGAGTTGGATATTCTATCTATGAACTCCTTCACCTTTGTCTAGTCCTTTATTTCAAAGTTATAGGTTTTATTTACTTTATAACTTGTCATGAATTACAAATAAATGCAAAACACAGTCTCTTTGAAAGCCAAGTGATTGTAAGAAAAAATAATTATTCGCTCTCTTAGTCCATTTTCTGTTACTGTGACAGGATACCTGAGACTGAATAAATTGTAAAGGAAAGAGGTTTATTTAGCTCATCATTCTGAAGGGCCAAGAACATGACACTGATACCTGCTTTTCTGGTGAGAAAATTCATATAGCTTCAATTCATGGCAGCAAGCAGAAGAGTTAATGGGCCTTGGAGAGGAGCTAACACTCTAAATGTGGAAGATTGACTGGAGAACTATAATTTTAGGGGAAGGCACAGAAAGATATGTGAAAAATATCTGAATTAAATTAAAGATTAATTGCAATTATTATGAAAGAATCCAGACCCAAAGGACAGGCAAGCAAACATGAGAAAAAAGAAGTAAGTTGATATATAGGTAACATATTTCAGATTTGGGGGGCATATTTTTCTAGATAGTCTTTCTAGAGTGCAAGTTTTATTGAAGTTTGTTAGGGTACTTGAAAATTCTTCAGTTTAATTCCAAATCTATTGGTACTATTTCCTTGTGCCAAGATGCAGAGGCTAATTCAAACTGTTTATATGCTTTATTTTACTTTACTTACCTAAAAATACAATAGAAATAAAGAAGTCACATAGATAAAAATCCTCATCTGCTAAATAGACTTTTGCTATAAGACTCAAGCTTTCTGGGACACAGAAAAAGTTCACATTTGATACCATTTTATAAAATCTTGAGTAAACTATAGGTAACAAAATCAGTCCTGTGCCAGTTATACTATGTCTAGTACAGCAAAAGGATCAAGAATACAAATTTGCACTAACCTTCAGTTGGGTTCAGTTTCAGCTCAGCTCCTTAACTGTATAGCTTCAGACAAATTACTTAATCCCCATGAATGTCAATGTCCTCATCTGCAAAATTCAGATATTAACTTCAGAGCATTAATAAGATTAAATGAGAAAATGTATGAAACTTCTTAATACCTGTGTTGATAGTAAGCATCATTATTGCCAAAGATATGACTGAAGAGTTCAGTGCCTATTTTTATAAAAACTAAAGTTCATTTGAATCAGAGTTTAGCAATTGCCAGGCTATACTAATTGAAAAGAAGCAAGGCAACATTAGGGAAAAATACATGCACATTGAATTTAATTTAGCCCTAAACTCTAGTGCAGGATTTTTAAGCATCAAAGTATATCACCAACAGAGTGAGTGAGGAACTCCTAGTATTGGGTGGACTGGTTCTGTTCTGTTTCTCATTTAGAATCTGCTTTCCCTTTCCTCCTGTTCCTGGTCATGGATTTCTCTGATCCTCAGCTATTGTTGCTGCTAAGGCTCTTAGTCTTAGACTTAAGTTCTTAAGTCTGTCTGATTATTATTCAATCACTTAACAAAAATACTGATTAATTTCTCATGTTCTATAAAATGCCTTGCTAAGCACTGATGATATAAGCTCTGGCTGAATAAGACGGACAAAAATTCCTCTCTTCAAAAAAATAGTAAGTTAAGAAACTTTCAATGACCAATTATACAGTCATTTAAGTTGCCATTATTGACCATTTGGAGAAATAACAAGGTTTTAAGTATTGTCTTGGGGGGACTTGAGGCATGAGCAGAGAATCACCTAACAAATAGCATTAAATTGGATCTAAATGTGAGTAGGCATTTGTATGTGCTGCATAGAGAAAAAAAATCTTACTTATCTTACATATAAGATACATGATGCCTAAAGTTCTCCATGAAAGGCTTTGTGGTTGGAGCTCAGAGAGGAAGGAAGGAATGGCTCATGATGGAGACTATCAAGATATGCTATGCTGGAGCAAGATGAGGGAGGTGCTTTCAGGTCATGTTAGATTATCTTTATTTCTTTATGGAAGTTTGTTTTCCTAGCAGGGAAAGGTTTACTGCTAATTCTGCAATGCACTGCCTTTGCTGACCCTGGTCAATTCGTGCACAACATTAGCCTTTGGCTCCATGTTGATATGTACTCAATCTGCTCTAAAGTCTGGCCTTTCTCCTTGGCTGCTGGTGCCCTCAGCTATAACTCAGGCTCCTAGGCCTCTAAGATCTCTTGTTGTTGCTCTCCAGGCATAGGTCAGTGACACCATTGCACATGACCCATCACCCCAGGCCAGCACCCTTTGCCCATTTATTCTCTCAACCAGAAGCAGGTCCTCGCCAACAATCAACTATTCCTGGTTTGGCTACACGTTAGGGGCTGTGATAAAGATTCCACCCTCAGGCTTGTCTCAGTGCTTCCTCCAGTCTTCATCCTCCATAGCAGCTGTATCTGCTGCACAATTACTTTTTATTAGACTTTTAGATGTTCTCAGCACTTAATATACTTTACTTCTCTTCTTTCCAATATCGCTGCAAGGTTAGTATTCTTAGCTTATTTCCCAATGTAAAACATGAGCATCAAGGAGATTTGCTCACTTGCCCAAAGTTATACAATGGATACAAGTACAAAGGTATAAACCAAGTCTCTCTAGTTCAAGAGAAAAATAACAACAAGCAATGCTACTTATATTGCTTCTAGTTATAAAGGAAGAAAAACTATAACCCGGGGCTAAGAAAACCAAGTTAAATAAAGAGTAACCTGAAAAGCACTATTCCTCATGACATGAGATTCATTTATTACTCTTCTCTACCTGTTTTCGGATTAATGTCCTACCTCCACCCATTTCAAAGACTTGCAGCTTCTTTAGAACGTTTTAGCTCTCTTCTCTCTCCTGCTCAGCCTGACAAGTTGCCCTAAACACAACAGTTGAGCAAAAACTGCCAGTGCTTCAAATCGAAGTTTTAATTCTAAATTGGATAGGACCTGCCTGTTGCTGACACATTTCCCTGGTAGTTCTTACATTTTTTTTTTTTTTTCTGCAAGGATAGCAAAATTAAGTGAGTTAGAAGGAAAAAAAGTTGATTCGTAATTTTAAGGCAGAAGAAACACATTTTACTTTGATTTTCTTTTTCCTGACTACTGATGTAGACCCAAGACACAGCAAATTAGGAAAAGGACTATGTGAAAGAGAAAGCACAAAACAGTATCAGTTAAACTAAATCTAGGATTAAGTTGAAACAAGAGAGGATGTTATTATTCTCTCTAAAATCTGCATTAGCTCAGGAAAACTATCCACACAGAAGTTATTGGCTGACTCTGGAAGCTTTATAATCTTTAGCAAATGTTCTTAAACTGCCTAATTTTTTGTAATTCCAGCATTTCAGGAAATTTTGCAATAGAAGATTACCTGTACTTGGCCTTAAATTTTTATTTTTATTATTTATTTATTTATTTCAGTGCTGGGGATCTAACCAAGGGGCCCTCTATCACAGAGCTACATCCCCAATCATTACTTTTTATTTGGAGACAAGGGCTCGAATAAATTGCCAAGGTAGGTCTGGAGTTTATGAAGCTCTGGCTTCAGCCTCCTGAGTTTCTGGGATCATAGGTGTATGTATACCACCATGCCCACCTTGACCTTTATTTTTATCTTTTAAGAACACTCTAGTCTTTGAACTAATTCCCACATATTATGTATTACCAAGTGCAAAAAAATCTTACAATAAATCAGAATAATATAAAGCATAGGGACAGAAAGTTACATAAAGTAATATCACAGTAATGTTTACCCATCAAAAATATAAGACAACTGGGACTAGACCTCAGAGAAAATCATATGGATTTTAATTTCACACTATGAGATGGAGAACTGTTGAATGGTTTGTGAGGTATATGTTGGTTTTGATGAGCTGCTGTAATTTATATTGCATTTCATTTGGGGCTTCTCAGTATTCAAAAATGACTCTTTATTGAAGCCTTTTGTTTGAATGACATCCTTTCTGGAACATTCATTGTGTAACATTTAATTAATGTGTCCTTTTGGCACTTAAAATATCATCTAAACTGGTTTTTGTGGGGAGGGGGGCGGTAGTTTAAACCAAAGAGGAACAAAAATAAACACTGGGCTCATTTTCATCATATTGCCAAGAGACAAAACTGTAGACAAAATCCACTGTTATGATAAGGAAGAACTGAAACACAATTCCCATTCAGGGTGCTGAAAATTCCACCCTTAATATATTTGTAAACACATTGTCATAAAATCAAACTTCTTGATGCTACATCACTTGGAAATTGTGCAGGGGACCTGAATCTAGGAAATGTAATTTCCCTGTTGCTTACCTTGTGAAAAACCCTATTTTTAATATCAACTGTATATGAACTAGAATGATGGTGACAACCTCATCTCTAATGCAATGAGAACTGTGTTTATTTTACAGAGTTTTGCTTATAGCAAAACACAGCAACACCATTGAGAGGTATACATACTCCATGAGTCCCACTGCTGATTACTTTGAGGAAACAATCAGTCTTTGGGCTCCATACAGAATGCAGAAATACTGACCAACATGCAAAATACTTTCACTTTCAGAGATGTTTGGGTCAAGAAGAAACCAGGGTATCTAGCTTCTTGTTATAGAAGTCAGTGCAATCCATTAAGTCAATGTATTGAGTATCTTCTAAGTGCTCTGAGTAGCAGGCAATCGAAAAGTCTCTCTCTCTCATTAAACATAATAATAAGTAGTGTTGAAGTACTTTAAATTCACAGATGAAAATGCTGTCTTTCAAACCTAAAATAATGTTATCCAGTGTAGTACTTTTTATCAGTTTCTTTTTTTAAAAGCCGATGAGTGTCCTGTGCGTGATGTTTTTCTTAAACCACCGAAGAAGATAATTAACCAAAATATAAGGTATAATCCACTTAAACATATTTATTATGAACTTTAGATTATTTCAAACTGGTCAATGGCAGTATTTGTCTCTTCCATATTTTTTTGTGTATTTTCATCCTGTATTTGATTTACAAATTACCCCCACGCTTATATTTATTCTCAGGCACTTTGAAAACGATTAATTTAACAAGATTATTGATGACTTGCTCAGTGCATTCTTAAAAACTCCCTTTAAGAAATTTTGCCTATTATGGCAAATGTCTTCAATGTAAATAAATTGTTAATAAAATGAAATTAGCAAATCACATTTTTTAATTCTTCCTTTTCTAGGACTTCAATTTTTTTATAGATGACAATTTAGGCATTTGATGCCCATGTGTCCTATGTAAGGAATCAAATAAAATCTTGTTTTAGAGGATGATATTCTCTATTCCTCCTGATGAAACTGGGACTTCATCTCTTTTTACTGACTGAGTGCTATTTCCAAACTATTCCACTCTACTCCTCATGCCTTTCACATTCCAGTGCACTGCAGAGTGCCAGGCGTCATGGTATCTGTCCAGGCCTGGCAGGCAAGCTGCTCTCCCTTCATCATGGCCAGTGGTTTTAGCTTCCTTTCTTACAAATCAAAACCAGACATCTGACCCTCATAACTGACATTGCACTCTAACAGTCTGTTGAATGTTCCCGAGGCCTCTCTTCATGTCCTGAGGGACACAGCTAAAATCCATCATGTGTTGGCCCTGGCATGGCATGCAAGACCTCCCACAATGCAAGGTCAGGTTCACAGTCTCAAATTGAGTCCCAATGACACTATTACCCAGTCAAAAATAGACTGCTTCTTTGAGGAACAAGTAGAGGAAAGAAAGAAAGAAAGAAAGAAAGAAAGAAAGAAAGAAAGAAAGAA
>JAJEJO010001603.1:206872-218344 GCA_020662805.1 Glaucomys volans | reverse complement strand
AGGAAGGAAGGAAGAAAGAAAGAAAGAAAGAAAGAAAGAGGAGGGGAGGGAGGGAGAGAAAGGAAGGAAGGAAGGAAGGAAGGAAGGAAGGAAGGAAGGAAGGAAGGAAGGAGTGAGGAAAGGAGGGAAGGAAGGAATGAGAGAAAAAGAAAGAGAGAGAAAGAGGAAGGATGGAAGAAAGGGAGGGAGGAAGGAAGGAGAGAGACTAAGGGGAAAAGGGAATAAAAAAGACAAAGACATTAATATCATTGAAGACAAATCTCTTGCTATGCTTGGATTCAAAGGTATAAGAAGTAATTTTAGCTTTAAGGTTTTTTCAAAAAATTTTTTCATAGTTTAAATTCTCTGAATTTGAGTATAAATTAATGGGAGTAGTTATCATGAGATTTCCAAATCATTTTCTAATAAAAATAATGCAAGCTTTCTGTGGGTTCCATGTGATGATGATTCTTCTTACTATTATTTTGCATCCATACCGCCTAAAACTGTGAGGCACACAGATATTGCTCAGTAAATCTTAGTTGTATGACAGTGACAAATAAGTGGATTTCAGTGGGCTGCTATAGGGATGTCTGGCACCTTTTCTAGAAGTGGCACTACTCTCCCTGACTTTGACATGATGGGATGAGCAGCAAACAACTTGGCAGTGACTCTGATCCCTGCCCACAGCTGACTGGTTCAAGAACAGATAAGTCATCCAATCTGGGCTGGTCCTCACACCCACTCCTTCCTCTCTCACCCCAGTCACTGTGGCTCCTGTTGGAAGAACTTGGACTAGTTAATTCCTTCCTTGGGAATTGTGGCATTGGAAAGGGGAAATAGTCAATAGCCAATTGAATTTCCTTGGGATGATTGATTCTGAGGTATAAGGTGTTGGAAATTTTCACTTTTTTTCCCACAATAAGGAGACATGTATAAAGATTCTTGGTGATATTCGTACCCTGCTATACTCAAGTTGTGAATACATTTGTGGCCTTTAGTTGGTTGGTACTTGAACATTCACATAATGAATTCTCTAATTGTCTTAAAATAGCTCAAAACATATTGTTTTTTATTCCTTATAAAATTACCCACTGATTCATCTATTTTCAATTTTAAACTGCATATCCATTAAAACAGGTTTAATTTCAAAATGAATAACCAACAATAATTTGTCAATTCTGCAAAGACTGGGTTTCACTATTAAGGGAAAGCAATGATTAGAATCATGGATTGAGGAGAAGTTTTGGCCTCTCAAATATGATTATATTTCTGTTGATATATGCACAGGGTTTAATATGGAAGATTAACATTATTAACAGAATTTTTTTCTTAATAAGTTGTTTTCTTCCCATTAGGTCTAAATACTATGTTTCTTGACAGCATGATTGATGTAATTATTACTCTAAGTGCCAATTACCAAAGCAAGAGAGCACTCTGTGCTTAGTCTGAAACTTCTAGGATGCTCCTGGGTCAAAATGTCTGAGGATATCGAAGTCCAAAACACACTCAGGATTTGTAACACTGACCCTCTTTTCTGAACTCCAACCCTGGAGGTTATTTAATCTTAATAAAATTCATCTCTGCTTTTGAAAATCTCAGCCTTTTAAAATGATATTGTGAAGACCATTGAAAGAAATAAAAGTATATTTAAATGTTTGTAATTTTCAACATACTTGGACTAACCAAAGGACCAGTTAATAAATGTTATTATCATAACATTCATTATTAATAGTTAATGATTGCTAACAAGCATAGTGCTTACTATGTGCCAGGAACATTAATAAGATCTTTCCACATAATAAATTGTTTAGTCTCATATGATGAGGTAGGTATGATAATAGACCTGATTTTAGAACTGAGAAAATGTTTAAGGCAAGGAAAGTGAACAACCCAATTCCACTGATAATGTATATGTCACAATTTATTGTGGTTCTGATGAACTCAGATGCTGGGTTTCTGCACACTGTATATTTAACTGTAAGAGACTGAACTTACTGAATTCAATTCTCCAAGTACACTTTCAGAATCTACAATTCTTCCTTCAGGTGACTTGCTTTTCTTTGGTGTATCAGGGGATGAGTTTAGACAGTAAAATAAAATGAAAAATAGATATGAAGGATTCAAGGAGAAAAAAACAAAAAACAACTTAGCAATCACAAGTCAAGAAAAAAAGTTCTTTTGGTTTTCGTTTGATGAATAATGGTTTCATTATCTATTGGGGAATGAACATGCCCTCACTCAAGAAAGGGGAGTTCTGGAATCAGAAGAAAGAACTAGCTCATCCTAGCTCTTGGCCATGTTGTCTATATTAATTTGAGAATGGCACATCGCAATTCCAATATCAAAGGCCTCATCTTTGATAGAGAAGTCAGAACTTGTGTCTTACATATCTTAAGTATTTTTCAGGGAACAGAAAAGCAATTCATATAAAGCACCTTACAAATTGTGAGGTTCCAAAGTACATTTACTATATAGGTTTTGAAATATTAAGTACTACAATTGCCAATTATTCTCATCAAAAATCACCACATAATGTCTTTATTTGCATTGACCAAGTATTTATTTTAATACCTCTCATTATGTTAAAATTAAAATACTCTTTATTACTCAAATATTACTTCAGTAGTCACAAAGTATTAAATACATGTTCAAATTCAAATTTTAATTTTAATGTGTTTACTGGTAGCCTGAAACTTCTCTCTTCTTTTAATCATAACTAATGTTAGACAAATCGTGTGCCTTAATTGTTTTCACATTATACAGGTAAATGATAATAATATCATTCCACAACTGGCTTTTATGTGTCCTGAAGAAAAAAAAGGTAGAAACACAAGTGATAGTATCATTAAAATGCTTGATCTTTAATGATTTTCTTTTTAATCTCAGCTACATTAGTACTTAGAATCTTGCATACCAAGAGGGAGTCTTTCCTCAGAAATATATACAACTCGTTCTAATAATACACACATTTATTAATATATCTACAAATCGCTTGCTTATGAATCCCTCAAAACATTTTTTAAAAGAACTTCAAACATACCACAAATATTGAAACTGACTCTGTTTTTGAAAGTCATGTCAGTGCAGCCCCAGAGGGACCATCAGCCTAGCAGTGAACAATTCTCATCCACAGAGCTCGCCCCTCTCCATGGAGGGTCAGGAAAACTAAATGGTGCTATTTATTTAAATAGAAATTTACAAAGACTAATTTTTTTCTTTAGAAACATCTTGACATACATGGAATATACTCTTTTTTTCAGAAATAGGAAATGAGAAGAATTATTGTAGGTGAGCAAGTAAGGGATGAAATGGAAACTTGAAGCTTATTTCCCATTAGTGCTGAGTTGAGTTGTGTTTTTGTGAGCAGGTCCTGGCAGCAGAAAAAATCCAAGGGATAGAAGATACTGGTGGTGTGGTTGCATTTAAAAGGAACTCCACATTGTGTGGTAAGTTTATGGCTCTAGAAGCAATCACACCAACTAACTCAAAAAGAGCTTGAAAAATATTTTAAGGCCAGACATTTCCTACATGGGCCTCCATCCACCCTGTTACGCCGCCCACTCTCCATTTAGTCATCCTGCCCTGCGCTCTAATTCCTATGTCAGAAGTCTGAAAGAATTTAAGCATCTGATTTTAGAAAAGTATACTATATTTCCCACAAGTTCATGGGTGCCATGGAAACGAAACACAAGTGCATTGAAAGGAACTTTTTAAAAATATATAAACAATAAATTCACTGTAAGAAAACTCCACTTTATTTTATATTAAACTTAAGACAATTTTCTCTAGCTGTTTTTTCAGTGAACAGATGTGGATTTTTTCACTGCAAGAGTTCTCACTTAGCTCTCATTGAAGAAAGAGTAGCATTATCTCATCTCTAACACTTATTAATGGGTGAGTGTCCCCAAATTACTTAAGTTTTCTGGGTCTCAATTTTGTCCTAGATGAAAGTGGCGTGTTAATAGTATGTATCTGATGGGTTGATTGGAAAAAAATAATGTGTGCAAGATTCTTAAAAGAGCATTTGCTACATAGAAAGTGCTTGATAAATTTAGCTATCATTTCTCTTATCAGATTCAAACATGAGATAAATCCAAAGATGTAGTAGATCTTATTCAAGGTCACTCAGCAGTTTCAGGAATGGGTGAGTCTTTCAGCTATTGTAAAAATTCTTCCTTGAATCATGAACAGTTTCACCTTTGTATCACAGTATTCCTCATAAACAACTCTGTAGCAGTTTTTATATATTGGGTTTTGATTCTACATCCATATCTTGACCCACATTCTGAATAAACATGAGAAAAAATGTCTGATTCTCTATCTCAGTGTCCTGGCACCTGCTAGCACCTCAATAAATATTTGTTGAATTGAGTAAGTGAATGAATGAAAACTACGTATGAGAGTTATTGAGGAGCCCAGTCCTAGGAGCACCTTCAAATGAAATGATAAAGGTTCTTCCTTTCAGTCTTTTGTTGTCCTATGTAATATAGTTCAGCAAAATTCTGAAAGGGTAGTTAATAACATTTTTCCCCCTCCTTTAATAAAGGATGCAGTTTTTGAGTAAAGCAACTCAGTTTCCCTCAGCTGTTGTGATTACTGACCATCTGATTGTATGTTTTGCCTTGGATGGAAACTTGATTCAGGTGTAAACATAAAATAGAACATAGTTTATTCTGATCCAAATATGAGTTTACATGGTATGGTTTAGATACTAGTTGTCCCTCAAAAGCTCATGTGGGAGACAATACAAAAAGGTTTAAAAGGGAAACCTTTAGAGATGGATTATGAGAGCCTTAACCTAATCAATGAATTAATCCCCTGACAGGGATTAACCCAGTGGTAACTGTATGCTTGTAGGGTGTGGCTGGAGGAGGTGGGCCTTTGGAGGCATGCCTTTGTAGTATATATTTGGTGAGCTGAGCTTAGTCTCTCTCTGCTTCCTTGAGTGATGTCTTGAACTGCTTTCCTTCACCGCAGGTTTCCATCATTAGGCTCAGCCTTTCCTCCAGCCCCAAGGAATGGAGTCAACTCTCTATGGACTGAGATCTCTGAAACAGTGAGCCCCCAAATACATTTTTCCTCCTCTATATGTTGCTCTTGTCAGGTCTTTTGGTTTACGGCAGTGAAAAAAGCTGACTAAAACACACGTCCTGGGAACATGAATTTAAGCTATTCAGAATGGCATGTTCTTCTGTGGACCAGGTTACATGAAGTTTTACACAACAGAACAAAAAAAAGTCAGAAATCAATACATTCAAGAAATACATTGGTAGGGCATCAGGCAGGAGGCAGCAAAATGGGGAAATCTCTCCTATTGGTTTCAGATGCTTTCTCTTAGCATTCATAGCTTTGGGATTGGTGGATGCTTGAGGTTAGCAAAACTATTCAAACTAATTATGAAATCCATTTTGACCTTGGAGACTTAGCATAAAAAATTACATGGTAATACTTATTTCTGGAGAACTGAATGACAAAATTAAAGAATGACATTGAAAACAAGTATTATTTCTAGAAGCATGAGGAAAATAATGAAAAGTGAATAGTTTTAATCTCCCCAATTCAACTGATGTACATTTTTATGCAAATCTATTTTTTTCAGTTCTAAGAATAAAGGAAAAATTAGTGTGGTAAGGATAAAAAGTGGTTATTATGGGGTGTCATGACAATTGGATGAGTGGAGAAAATGCAACAGAAGAGGTAATGGGGAGGTATTCCAAAGGAAGAAGAAATAAAGTTAAGAGGATGGAATCAAGATGACAATGGAAAAAAAAAATACAGGAAAATTCATTGAACTCGAGAGGAATCATGTCTCATCATTCTTATTGTACATTGTACAACCAACAACAAAAATATGCTGGCAGATATTTTCATCCTGAGCACTTGATCCCTAAGTTGTTTCTTTCTTCAATGTGACTCAACCAGAAAAAATCCAAGGCCGGAGAACAACCTTTTATTCCCTCTGTGTGGTATAGAGACATCATCTTTTCCACTGCTTTGAGGCAGAGGGAGAAAAAGAGATTATTGAATAAAAGAGAATTCAAAATATTTGGATATCATGTACATGGCAATCACCTCCTATTCTCTCCATATAGGATGATATAAACATGGATAGCAAACATCTTTCCATATACTGTTGGTGACCTAAGAGTTGCACAGATTTAACAGAGTAACCAACAGGATAAATGGCTCATTGAAGGTATTGCTCAGGAGAATTTTCATAAACCTGGTTTAAACATTAGAATTCTTTGGAAATAATGTTTTTTCAAGATAGCCATGGAAAAGGAAATAGGAATATTTCTCTCTCTCTCTCTCTCTCTCTCTCTCTCTCTCTCTCTCCATTTCCTGGTTTCGAAAGATTTTTTTTTTTATTAAACATTATTGCTTCTGATAGCTCCACTCTGTGCCCTTTCCTCAAAGAAAATAGACCTGGTAAGTGATAAATCTTCAAATAAGAGAAAAAATCTAAAATCCAGCATCCAGGTAAGAACACTAGTCTATTATCTTGGCAAAGAAAAATAGATTTATTTTAGTCACAAATTCCAGATGATCTCTCAAATGTCATGCTAATGACTCCATGCTTACTCACTCATCAGACAAAACACCCCATACTTAGAACCCTTCAATGCTACATTAGGTCTTCACTCAGCTGAAAGTCACCTGTAATTATTCACTCACCCACCTCACAGGAGCACTGGATGGAATGAATAATGTATCATTGATAACTACTTTAAATGGTACATATTAAAAGCCTGAATCACATCTTGTATTTCTTTATGGAAAGTCATTGAAAAGGTAGGATAATGAAATAGACTTTCAGGGAAAAAACAAAAAAAGAAACAAAACCTGTCTGAATAGATGAGAGATCATTTTAAAACCAAGTTCACCAAGAAAGGACTACAGCTGCTGTAAAGCTGTGACCCCCAATGGTATCTTAACAAACACTCTCGACATACATCACATCACTGCAGCCATCTACACACAACACTATTTTTTTGGTGAGAAGTGAGTGTGATAAAATGTAGCTCTTGAGACTATTATGATTTTATTTTAAATGGATGTGTTTTAGTACCTCAGCCTTTAGTACAAAATGCTATTGTATTTTAAGATAGTCACCTATTTTAAAAGTGAAACAAATCTTGAAGTTACAGTTTAAATGTACATTGTTTTCTTTTGGTAGACTCTATGAAAACAGATTGCTGATACCTCATTTATTTTCTGCATTTAAGGAAATAAATTATAGCATAAATCCAGAGAGACCCACACATTTTCAATTGCTCATACTCATTCTTTTAAGTTAATAGCAAAGAGTATCTATATAAATTAAGAAAAAATATTCTCTGCAGCTTCTAAGGTGAAGACATGCTATAAGCTCAGAATTAATTAAACATGAAGTGAATATATTCTGGATCACAGTGTGATAAGGTTCATATGGAACAAGAATAAGAAGGAAGAAAGCGTGTTCTAAAGGATCAGTATGTCTATGGGAAGGAAGAAGGCTTATGGTACCCAAACTTCCCAGCTGAACATAAAATCTACTTAAAGAGTTCACATTTTGCCAAACTTTGATTCAGCTTAGTGTGAGAATAAATTTTAGGTGTCAAGTTGATTGGATGAAGGAATACCTAGAGAGCTGAAAAATTGCTCTTTCTGGGTGTGTTTGTGAGAAAAATTCCAGAGGAGATTGGCATGAGAGTCAGTGGACTACATGAGAAAGATCTGCATTCAATGTGGGTGGGCATTGTCCAGTTGGCTAGGGGCCTAGATAGAACAAAATGGCAGAGAAAGGGATTTTCTTTCTCCACCTGGAGTTGAGATACGCTTCTCCTGCTTTTGGGCATTAGAATTCCAGGCTGTCCAGACTTTGTACCCTGAGTCTTATACCAACTGCACCCAACTTCTCAGGCCTTTAGCCTCAAATTGAGAATTACATCCTTTACTGGCTCTGAGACTTTTGGGATAAAGTCCTGCCTTTTGTCTCATGTGTTCCAGCTTGGAGACAGCCTGTCAGAACTGCTCAGCATCCATAGTCATATGAACCAGTGCCTTAAACACATCCCTCTCATGTGTCTCATCTTTCTATATACCTATCATGTATGTCCTGTTGTTTCTGGATCTCTAGAGAACCCTAACTAATATAATTGAAATAAGTAGCTCCACCAACAAGTGATGCTGGATGGCAGGAATTCTAATGAGTTAAAGTGGTAAATTAATCAAAGTGTGTTATGTGCATGTATAAATATGCCACAATGAAAATCATTTTTTGTATAATTATTATGCACCAATAAAAAAGGAACCAGAGAGCAAAAATAAATAAAAACAAAACCTAGAAAAAATTCAAGTGGTAGGGGAAAGTAGAGTGCTAATAGATGTATAAAAGTCTAATTGATAAAACATCCACACTTAAAAACTTCCATGATCTAAACCCTGAAATTTGAGTATCTTACATTTCACACCAAAAGGGATTTTACAGGAGTGATTAAATAAGGAAGTTACTTGGCTAGATCTAAACATATAAGCAATTAAGAGCAGAGAATTTTCTCCTACCTGCAGACAGAAGACATATATCAGAAGGGGAAGTCAGAGAGATTGGAATCAGAAGAATTTCTGCTTACCAATTTGAAAATGGAGCGGGTAACAACATTTTTTTTAAAATGCAGGCTTTAAGGAGCTGAGAACCTCCTGGCTGACCAGCAGTATGAAAACAGGACTTGAGGCCTTCAACAGCGAGAAACTGAGTTCTGCCAACAATCAAATGAGCTTGGATGTGAATATCCCCCCAGTACCACCAAATAAGAGTGAGCTGACATGTTGAATTTGGCCCTAAGTGGTGGAACTAGCCAAGTCCATTTGGACTTCTGAACTACAGAACTGAGAGATAAGAAGTTTGTGTTGTTTGAGGCCACTAAGTTTATAATTTTTTATAGCAGTAGTAGAAAACAAGTACAAGATTATCAGTTATATCAGATTAAATATTTACTTTGCAAACTGAATATCATTTATGTTCTCAGAACTCAGTTCATATTTGGATATAGGGGTATCTTTCCACTGAGCACACCTTTTGAAAGGCTCCATGACGGCTACGATGAAAATACAAGTGCTGAAAAGACAATATCCATGCAATCAAGGGGACAACCAAGGAAGAAGCCAAGAAACATATGACACATACCCATCAGGGTAATAAAAGCTATTGGTAGAGATTCAGACAAAATGAGGTGAGAACAATGGGCAGAGATTACTCCCTGAGGAAGTTATGTTCGACAGGGATGTTAATGGAGGTAAGTGTAATGGGAAGAGTGCCTTGACATTGTTTGGGATTCCTGTTTTTGCCACCCTATCTACACAGCATCGATGGAATACCTCGAATGTGCAGCACTTTCTGTACCACTGTGATGCCCAGGAGCCAAGAGGGTACAAATAAATTCAATGGTTTCTAGAAAGGTTATTGGGACTATTCTAATGTGTGTAACCTTGGAATTTTGGCTACTAAGAAAGTTCAAATCAAATTTGTAGCTCTCTCTAGCAATGGGAAGTTTCATATTCTTTGACATGATTCAGAAGTGTAATTTAAAGTAGGTGGAAAAGAAGTTTCAAATCCTCCTTATTTTTTTCAGAATCAACTATGAATTTTAAAAATGTAAAGGTGTCCTATTCCTGTCCCCAAATTATGGAACCAGCACTGTAGGTAAGACGGGAGCATACACATTTTTCTATACTCCTCAAATGAATGAACTTTATATTTTTGTGAGCTCCAGCAAGAATATTGATTGCACAGCCAAGTTTTAGAAGAAGGCAGCAGTGAATTCACAGTTACATAGTTTTACAAAAAACCTGAATTCCACATCCACTCTGTTTGTCATGCAATGAATAGCCCAGGAAAAGGCAGGGTTGCCATTTTCTTGTGAGCTTATTGCTGTGCTCTTGTGACAACCTTACCTGCACATGTGGTTGGCAGAGATGCTAAGTGGGCAGCTGCAAGATCTCTTCACAGGTAGTTATGGTTTCGCTTGGATAGTGAGAAAAATTAATGCTGCAAATCCAAAGTTTCAACTTAGGAACAGATTTTCATAAATTTTGCCTCAGTAGAAAAATGTAAAGTGTATAATAACATTACTTTGCATGACTACAGACAAAAAAAATCCATAATGAATTCATAGAAGAGTAAATCTTTTGAAAAGTGAGTCTCAAAATACACATTTATATAACAAAATATAATAACTTTCTGATAATTGTTATTAATAGGCTGACAATATTCAAGAGCTTCTGGTTTGATTTTTTGTAGGGATTCCTATACTTCTGGACATGACTTTTAAAGAAAGAAACAAAAAGGAGTCAGAAGTACAGCAGAGCTAACTAAAGTCTATATTTTACTCTAGAAGAACAATGAACTGAGAAAAACCACACATGGAATCTATCAAAAGAAAACTTTGTTAAGTTTATGAAAATGTTCAATAAATTATTACCTACAAAAACTGAGTGTGAATGTTTGTCAGGAAGATGAGCTATGTTTAGTATTTATCTTTCTTATAAAATATAAATCATTTTCTCCTGTTCCTGTCCATCAAGTAGCTTTGAAGAATTTCTAATTGTTTATGACAAAAAGTGGAATGAACACTCCCTAAACTACAACTACTGAGATACGATTACCTAGAAAATTACAGTTGATGATTTCAAATATTTGTATTGTATTGGCATCATTTATGTGAAAATTATTTTCTACAAATTAATGAACATGTCATAAACAAAGTAAACCCAAGTTTTATAAGGAACTTACTATGTAAATGTTGAGAGGGCCATAATAATTTGTACATATCTTGGTGATGGTTTACAAAAATATGTAGAAACTTTAATAGAGATTTATGTCCCAGGAAAAATAATTTTGATGGCAAAAAAGAAAGAATCTGATACAGTGGAATATTTCTAATGAGTAATTGTCATAGCTAGTGATGTTTAATGTCAATTCTTGATGAAGAAACATTTTGATCTCTTGGCAAGAGAAAGGATTAGGATCAAGGATAGGTGCTGAGGGTGCTTCCAAAACACTTTTAATGCTATACAATTTTGTATTATAAAATAAAACATAATTATAATCTCATAATATAAAATACAGAATATGAAGATAGATATTCTGCCTGGTGGAGCATATGAAATAAAAACTTCAGTAATAATACTCAAGTTCTTGTTATAAAAAACTCAAATTATGGTTGAGTTGAGGGAGATAAAACTGGGGAGAAATTCAGTCAAGGTGATTAAATGGACAAAGAACAATTCAAATGATAAAATTAGTTCAAAATGGAGTTTTGTTCAAAAAGTGTTCTACTAGATATATCTGCTTTTCTGAGTAGTTGAATATACCCAATATGTTGATCTCAAAGCAGTAAAGATGAGTCTCCTCATTTGTTAGAATGAATAAAGCTGTGAGCCTCTCAGTTTACTGGGAGTTTCAACTGTTCATGTCATTTTTTTAGTCTTTTTTTTTTTTTTTTTTTTTTT
>JAJEJO010001603.1:156542-206772 GCA_020662805.1 Glaucomys volans | reverse complement strand
GTGTGCCACCACGCCCAGCTTCCGTTCATGTTGAAATAGTAGTGACCTTGGGGATCTGAAGGCTTTCTGCAATCTCTACAACTACAAGATGCTCTCAAAAAGATTAAAAAAAAAAAAAAGCTATTGTCATATAGCAGGATCTTTTGAGAAGAGAGAATTTTTTCAACACATTAAAGTTATAATTGGAAGCAATTACACATTAAAAATCAAAGTACAAGCCAGGCACAGTGGTGCAAATCTAAAATCCCAGTGGCTCAGGAGGCTGAGGCAGGAGGATTACAAGTTCAAAGTCAGCCTCAAAATCTTAGCAAGGCCCTAAGCAACTTAGTGAGACCATGCCTCAAATTAAAAAATAAAAAGGGTTGGAGATGTGGTTCAATGAAACACCCCTGCGTTCAATACCCAGTGCTAAAGGGGGAAAAAATTTGAAGTACACAAATATAACACAGTGAGAAATTTGTTTAACACCTGAATTTCAAAATACATCACAACTATTGAGTTTCTTTTCTAAGATTAGTATTTCTGATAGTGTTTATACTTTTATCAGTTAATATAATCAGAAAAAGCAAATTTTTCATTATTGAGAATCTCAGAGAATGGGAAATATTATTTTAGATACAAGTAATAAAGAGTCACAATTTTAAACGTCTCATTACTTACTAGTAAAGACTTTTACAAGGTTTGATTACTCTGAAAATAATAAGGAATAGAAACAATGATTTTGTGCAAAAAAAAATTAACAAAGACGCATGTTCTTTAAAATGCTGGAATTAGGAGGTAAGGAATAAATCTATAAAACACATGCTTTTAAAATAGGGCTTGATATCTGATTAATTTTATAGACCAAATATATTGTTAGCATCACATATTATTAAAATGCTTTAAAATGTTTAAGTTATTTTTTTGTTGTTGTTGTTTTGTTTTTTTTTTCCGGTACTGAGGATCGAACCCAGGGACACCCTACCACTGAGCCACAACCCCAGCCCTATTTTGTATTTCATTTAGAGACAGGGTCTCACTGAGTTGCTTAGCACCTAAGTTGCTGAGGCTGGCTTTGAACTTGCGATCCTCCTGCCTCAGCCTCCCAAGTGCTGGGATTACAGGCATGCGCCATTGTACCCAGCTGTTTCTTAAGTTTTAATATACCTATTTAAAAAGATGTATCATAATGTACCTATTTAAAAAGGTGTATCATAATACAGTAAATTGTAGTAAACTAAGCTCTTTAATAACGTTCTACATTTTTAGTTAACTTTGTACCATATAGTCCTATAATTAGTCTAATTCATTAATAGCAAAGCAATAATTATGTTCCCAATTTGACACATGAAATTCTGAAAAGTAGTTAAAAACAATAGATGAAAATGCCTTCACATAAAGTAGGCACAGAAATAAGTTAAAATCACAGTCTGGTTCAGTTATTTTGTAGGAGGGTAAAAAGCTTAAATGTGCTCTGTCTAGTATCAATTGCACATTCATCTTGGAAACTAAGTGTTCTGCCAGGAGAGCTGGCACTCACATTCACAAAAGAGACACAATTTTTGCTTTGCTTCACCACACTTACTTTGAAAATGTACACTAGAAGAGGTACAGCAATTCCACTCAGTAAGAGGCTACATGCGCTCCAATAAATCAAATACTTGGTGGGAAGCTTAGTTTGAATATGTTAACCTTGAGAAATAACAAGTCATGGAGGCCTTGAGAAAATATCTCAAAATAAAAGACAAGAAGCAAATATAATTTCCTCTTTTATTTTAAGCTCTGAAGTCCATATCTTTCAAATGCTAAAACAGCATTCTTTAAACTGTCCAAATGAAAAAAGCAAACTGTTTCTACCTCATTTGCCATTCTGTTGTATAACACTACCTCATGTACGCAACCCATCAAGTTCATTTTTATATCATTCCTAAATATCTTTTCCTGATTTAAATAAGGTAAAAATACTCAAAGAAATAGTTTGCCATCTTCTGTAGTTACCTATAGAACCAGTTCTATAACCAGTTCCAATTAAGTTCCATAATCTGTGAGAAATATTAAATTTGTGGGAAATAGTAAATTTGAGGGAAATAAAAAAATCAATTAATATTAAATTAATTTGTGAGAAATTAATTTTTGAGAAATATTAAATTAATATTAATTTGTGAGAAATATTAACAGTAACCATCTTATCTAGTGTCTGGAATTGGAGGAAGTTGATTCATTATTGTTTCTGGAGTCTTATTGTCAAGATTGGATCATATTTTTCTGGATGTCAGTGAGTGGGGAGCATTTAATAGCCAATGTTTTCAAATATTGCCTCTGGTTCCAAAAAGGAGTTAAGTATCAGGTTAGAGGAAAATTTCTAAGATAGGAAAATCACAGCAAAACTTTTGACTGGCTTTTCAAATCTGCAGTTCCTGGGGTTCTTGGAACAAAATTGATCCAGGGTGAAAATAATTTTCTCATGAATGAGGAACTCTTAAGACACTAAAGAAACAGACAGAAACTCCAGTTGGTCAGAGTTTGAGAACTCCTAACCTTCAAGGATCGAGGAGGGTTATTTCTAGGTTGAGAGGACCTTTAAAACATGGTTCCTTGGAATTTCCTTTGGTAAAGACTGTCACACCTACAATTTTATAATAAATGTCTTCCTCAATCAACTGGTAACTGAATGAAGCATGAATATATTGGGGTCCATCTTGTTCACTGTAGTTATTTTCAATACCTTGACATCTAATATTTCACAGTAAAGCCTAATATTTTTTGATTATCAATTAGCAAGAACTTCTCAATAAAGTTTGAACTCAGGGTAATGGAGCAGAGAATCACCTTCCAATGGCTGTCCTATGTCACTGACAGAGGACTCAGACAAAAGGAACAGAATTCAATACAAGACTGCAATTGTTTAACCCAAATGATCATTTTCTTGGTTGCTGCCTCCCTGAGACAATGTATTCTTAGTTTTGGTAGTTATGAAGAAAGTCCATTATTATGAAACCCTTAAAATCATCTCAAATGCAGATATTTCTAAGGTTGCCTTCACTAGCAGTGCAGCATGCTAATTAAAGCACACCATATCCCTTATCCTACCTAAATAAAACAACTGTCAATGTTACAACTCTGTGCATTTAATTGCAATTTTTTCTCTGTCTCCTCATTTTTGTCTAAATCAACTACACAGCTAAACACAACCCCAAAGCCATCTAATTCATTTATATTGCTGATTCCAAACATTGGTTAACAGTTATCTGTTGAATATCTAAAATGTGTCAGAAACTATGTTATGCCATGAAATTTAAACATTGGGCAAAACCAATGAACTCCTTCAATGAATTCTGTTGGAAGAAATCAATAAATAAACATATATGGTATGTGATGTGTGTGTATATAGTCTGACATGTTGAATCTTATAAAGATCAAAGCACAGAATGAGGGGATTGTTCATGACTGGGGATAGAGGAGATGTTTCAATAGAGTCACCAAGAAATTCCTTCTTGAGGAAATGACCTTTGAAGAATAACTGAGATGATGGTAGAGAGCATGTCACCTGAGAAACTGGCAAAGAGCATAGCACATCATTCTGAATAGAGTGTGGAAATGTTCTGGAGTAGGAATGGGTTCAACCCATTAGGAAGTAACTATAACACTTGCTCAACTGAGGTGGGGTGAAGAAGCAAGTGAAAAATAATTAGGAATCACTGAATGCAGGGCTGCTACAATCAATGCTACATCTTCTCTCTTATTCACCATGAGATCAAAGCCAGTGGAGGATTTGTCTTGATGAGTCCCAGAGGTGGCAACCTGTAGAATGATATCATCATAGATTTTTTTTTTCTTTTTTAATATATCTGTAACTGCTTTTTGGGAAATATACTATAGGTGTTGTGAATGAACTTGGAAGAACAATTAAAAGACTAACATATTATCTGATAATTATCTAATACATCAAACTAATAATTATCTCAGGCAAGAGATAATTATTGCTTGAGCTAGGCTCCTGGCAGTAGAAATGTTGAGAAGATTGAATTTCGATATATTTAGATGATAAAACCCACAAAACTTGCTGATTGAATGGATAAAGGGTATTAAGGAAAGTGAGAAATCAAAGAAACTGTTTAAGGTTTTTGCTTGAGCAACTGAATGTGTGGTTGTGCTGTTTAGATAGGGAAGAGCTAGGAGGATCAGATTTGAGCAGGATAATGAGTAATCAGAAATTCTCTTACAAATAAATGCTTTTTAAGATGTAAAGTTCAGGGTTGGTGATAAAGGTTGGAGAGCTGGAATAAAATTATACTGTGTTCCAAAACACAAAGGGAGATTGCCTATGGATGTCCTCATAGGTAGAGAGGAGGAGAGATCTCTGGGTTGGCAGTATGTCAAATGAAAGGAAAAAAGAGAAGAAGAAATATAGAATATAATAATTTGGCTCATTTAATGAAGTAGGAGGAAAACAAAAGAAGTTAACGTCTTAGGAGTCAAAAGAATGTGGATTGATTTGCCAAGAACAAAAGAGCAGTCAATTATGTCCATTGCTGCTGAGGGACACCATTACATGACACCATGAAATAAAATTGATCATTGGATTTTTCACAGTATGGATTTCCAAGTGACATTATTAAGAGAAGCCTCAGTGGTGTGGTAGTGACAAAATCCTGATGGTTACACATTAATGAGAAAAAGAAGAGGTGAACAAGCAGGCAGCATAAACCAGTCGCTCCAGGTGTTTTGCTGTGAAAGGCTGCTGATAAGGGAAAGGAGCTGGAGTAAAAGGAGTTCTCATGATAAGACTGTCATTGTGGTTTTTTGTGTGTGTTTTTAATGTTTTTTGAAAATGATCTAATTGTGGGGGATGGCATCAATGGCAAAGGGTAGAGAAGAAGTAATTTCAGGAACAAAGACTTTGAATGAGAAAGAAGGGGATAAAGTCCATATTGAGTTGACTTATTGTCAGAGAAAACAATGGATCAAAAAAAGTTATAGGTGGGTAACAGGTTTAGTGATAGGAAAGACAGATCCTTTTATTTTCATTGATAATTTCTCATTGAATTAAGAATTTTTATCAGATATGAGTGAGGAGTGTAAAAGTGTCTTAATGTTATAAAAATATCTATGAGACAACTTAAAAGTTTTCACAGTGGGCCATGTGATCTAAGCTAATGCATAAGAGAGGAAAGGCTATGGACAAAGGTAAGAATATTATAACATGGTGGGAACAATAAACTTGACTCTCTGTGGTTGAGGAATTATTGCAGTTGGGTTTATAGAGAAGGCAAGCTGGAAAAATCATGAGATAATAGTCAAAACATAAGATGTTTCCATTTGGGCACTTAGATATAGGATAGAGGAAAAAGATGATTTTTGATATTGTCAAAAAACTGAAACCAACGCTAGATAAATCATTTATGTGGTTCTTAAGATTGCCAAGTAATGCTACAAGTCCTCTGTAGAGGAAACAGTGAGTCAGTAACCAAAACAATAAATTAGGGGAGTAAAAGTAAAGCAATAGATGACGACACAAGGAAGAATACTGGGTGGTATAACTGGATGGTATACACTTCTTTGGTGCTGTGGTGATTGACAGGAAGTGAGGATGTCTACTGACAACTATACTGAAAATCAGGAAGAGCACCTCCCGGCTTTATGATACTTGGGATACAGGAGATAAAGTGCCTGGTGATGACAACAAGAGAAGCTATAGTCTTCATAGACAACTGGGTTTCAGTAACAGATGGAAGCAATCTTCAAAGATGGAAGAGAGGTTATGAAACTTCATTATTCACAGAAAATGAACTCTAGAAGATTAACTCATTTTTGCAGACTTAGAATATTCAATTTATTATAAAATGTACTATTACAATTATGATAATAGCCACTAACATGCATAAGGCACTTACTATGCACCAGGCACCATTGGCGCTTTGCATATTTTATGTAAGTTATCCTTAAAGCAAACAATCCTATGGATTGGCTCCAATATTTGCATTTTAAGGATATAAAAAGTTAAGTACTCTGCCTGAAATAACTTAGCCAGAATTTGAATCCATATGGATCTGAGTGAAATGTCTGGGTTTCTGAAAAGAAATTTGTTTTTCATCAAAATGATCATCCTCTAATCACACATCTCTTTCTTAATTTTGGTGAAAGTTCTGGTTTATAGAATGGTATTGCTTTTAACCACATACTGAGGAGTAGATTGGCTGTATTAAAACAAAAGTTAGTGTCATTGTTATGGTTAGATGTGGTGTCCCCCAAAAGCTCAAGTGTGAGACTGTGCAAGAAGGTTTGGAGGGGAAATGGTTGGGTTATAGCCTTAACCTGACCAGTGAATTAATCCCTGATGGGATTAACTGAGTGGTAACTGGAGTCAGTTGTGGTGTGGCTGGAGGAAGTGGTTCACTGGGGGCATGGCTATGGGGTATATATTTTGTATCTGGTGAGTGGAGTCTCTCTCTTTCTCTCTTCTTCCTGATCATCGTGTGAACCGCTTCTTTCTGCCACACTCTCCACCATGATGTTCTGCCTCACCTGGAGCCCTGAGGAATGGAGCCAGGCTTCTATGAACTAAGACCCCCAAAACCATGAGCCCTCAAATAAATTTTTCCTCCCTAAAACTGGTCTGTTCAGATCTTTTTGTCACAGCAGCAAAACAGCTGACTAAAACAGTCATGATCAAAGTTAGTATTTTGATCATTTTCAAACAAAGGTTTATAAAATGACCTTATGAATAACTTAATCTGTTTTTTTGGTGAATTCAAAGGAAAGAATACCCAAATTTCCATCTTCCTTCCCCATTTATATTTTTCTCCTTTTTTGTGGCACCAAAACCAGTGATTTAGAGCCTCATGTTTTTCAGTTTAATTTTCTATTTATTAATAGAACAATACTTATTGAGCATTTATATTATCTGATAGACACTGTCCTGCCCACAGTGAAGAATAAGACTGATACAATTCCTTTCTCCTTAGTATGCAGAGTATAGCTGGGGATGGGGGGACCGACACTAAATAAACAATTGCACATATTTTTATTTAAAAAAATAGAAGTTCTTGGAATGAGTCATTTCTATCAAAAGTATACAATAGAAGGATCTAGCTATCATAAGATAACCTTCTCTATAGAGTTGAATGTCATGGGCAGTTGTGCTCAATGCTGTTATTTCCTAAAGAAAGATGAAATCTACACCCAATCTCATTTACCTTAGGTTAAGTCAGATCTATTCAGAGCCAAAATAATGCAGAGGATTAAGTGATGAAAAAGCAGACAGACACAGGTTTCATAAACTTCCAATCCTGACCCTACAGGCCAAGAAGGTCTCTCAGTTCTTGAAGCAGGTCAGAAAACACTGGGAACAATATGCAGGCCTTCTGGTCGGCAATCCAGTTAGCATTTCCTAGACCACAGACCACTCCAGGATTAATTTTATAATCCAAAATTTTGATCGAATCCTTGCATTTATGCTCATTGCTCTGTTTTCTAAATTGGAGGAAAAATCATCTCTCTGTTGACCTCAGACAACAAAGCATTATGATAAAATAACTTCATCCTCTATTCCCTGCCTAATCTATCAGAAGGATGAAGAAGATCAGAAAAACAGCTATCAAAAGACTGCATAAGACCTGCAGATATACTAGCCGGAGAGTAGTTTTGTCCTGACAACCGCATTGACTCATCTTGAGAAATAAGTTGTGCAATTTAAATTGCTTTAAAAAAGTTATCCACTGTTAAAATTCCCTGTTGGAACTCAAAGTTTGATAATTGCAGGATTATGGAGGGGCCAGGTGTCTTTACTGGTACCAGCCTGTTCTTCTCTCCAGCTTGTCCCCTGGACTCAGCGAGACCACCAATTTTAGATGCTAGGGAGACAAGCACAACTAAAGCCATCCCCTCGCCTTTCAGTCACAGCCCTTTGGCAAAAAAATCAAAAGGAGGCCAACCTTAAGAGTTACAGCTTCTAATGTCTTGGCTGCCCCTTAATAAGTATGTATTCAGAGCACATTCACAATAGTGCCACTGACATTGTTACTAATATAGAACAAGTCAAAATACAAAGAATTTTAAATGGTTCAAATTCTTTAAAAATGATTTTGGAACCGTTTCTTCTTCTAAACCGGAGTCTCCTGCTGCTCCTGTTGGTAGTGAGATCTCTAAAGTGCCAGACAATGGTGACCGTGATAAATGGTCTTCATAGTCAAAGGTGCCCTGAGTGAAAAGCAAAAGCATAAAAAGCCGATCGCACTTGTGTGGTGCCAGTCTTGGAGACAATAAATGTCTGTGCATGTACTTCTAAAGCCATACCTTTTAAGTTGGTTGTTAAGCAGTTAACTGTTAATCCTTTGAAATGTTTCATTCTTTGTTAGCGTGGAGGTGATGTTGAAAACTTTCCATGCCACTATCAACCTAAAGCCTTTCTCAGTTGAGCTTAAATAATTTAATTATGGCCTTTTAACATAGAAGAGTTTAACCTTCTAGAAGGCTGAAAAAAATAGGTATTTCCAATAATCAGGGAAGGGATTATTCACTATAATTGACATTAATGTATAATTTCCATTTTATAATGTTCCTAGTTCTTAATAAGTCCTAATAAGTAAAGCTAAGAGAGAGAATAATTATCCCACAGGCCAAAATAAAAATGCTCTCTTTTCCTGTGCTTGATTTTAAGGGTTGTTATATTTTGCTTTAAATGACTGGCTAGGGTTTTCTTCAAGTTAAGTTTAAAAGTTACAGAGGCTAATCAGCATAGTTCAGAAAGGTTCTTTTGCTGGGGACTTAAACATGTTGTTCTATATTAAGCTGTACATTAAGAAAATAAAAAGAGAAAGAAGAAGGAGAAAAGGAAGAAGAAGAAGAAGAGGGGAGGGGGAGGTTTAGCTAGGAACTCTCTCTCCAAATCCCGCTGTAGTATAAAATTACATCAAAAGTGTTATGGTGTAACACCACTACCTATATCAATAAAATGCCAGTTTGACATATTATAAAGAAAAATCAGTTACACTTCAATAAGCCCAACTCTCTAGAAAGAAAAGAGAGAGGTGTTCAGTGTGCTTCATGCACAACAAGTCATCAGAGACCGCAGAGCCATACAATTGCGCTGTGCCACAGCAGTCTTTATTTCAAAAGAAGTGGTTTCCAGCACAAGGAATCTGGCTTCCTTAGATGCTGCATTTCAATCATGTGCCAAGACCGACAGGCAACTCTGAGGAATAAATTGTGAAATTAGAGTGGGATCATGGTCTTCCATGCTACCTTATTCTCCTGTTCTAATCCCCTTTGCATACATGTCTGGAATCCAACTTGTGTTTCAGTATTCTTAATAAACTTGTCACTTGAATAATAAAAACAGTCTCCTTAAAGACCCTAGGACTGCCAACATTTGATCATTTAGAAAACTAAAATGTGGGACCTTTTGGTCTTAGATTTATAGTGCCTGAAGTGCAAGTATAGATGCCAACTGCAAATTTACTATTCATCAAAGCCCTGGAAGAATAAAGAGGTATAAATAATCAGACAACTCTAGATAGATAATAAATCTACTCTCTGCTTTCTCTCTTTCTATGGGAGTTTCATGTGGGAACCCAAAATGTCACAGGGCACGTCCCTGACCTTCGACATTGACACGAAAGGGATATTCATTCACTTCTTGAGAATAATACAAGAATAATGCACATGCTGTTTCTCTATCCAAGAGAAAAATTTCTTATTTATTTCTGGTCTGTTTGATTTAGGAGCTGGGTCCCCTTTTTCTTCTGAATTAGGTAATGCTATTTTCCTGACATGACATTTGAGGCTTTCCATTGGTAGAAATGTTAACACTAGACCACCATCTGTAGTCCTCCAACATTTTCTTAATCCACTTTTAGAACTCTTTGAGATGTAAAACAAGTCAGCTCCATTAATGATTTTAAGAATCTTCTTTCTACCTTCATTCACATTAGTGTTCAGAAAAGAAAACTGGGAGAAAAAAACTACCTTTACGAAAAAGTTCACTTTTAAGATGGGCTTGGAAAAATGAGTAGCATTTTTCCTATAGAGTTGCAAAAAATTTTCCAGGTGTGCATTTGGAAAATGGCAATTGAGACAACTGAGTTGGGCTGAGCACTGGAGAGTTGTGAGATAAATTGAAGACCGCATTTGATGCTTTATCTTGAAGGGATTTGAAAACCAGAGGAAACATTTTTTCATAATTCAACATGTGTGGTTTAGAAGCATGGAGGTGTTGAGCAACAGTGATACAATCTGAAACTCTTTGTGCAAAGATTAATCTGTCTGTGATGTGAAAGAAAACTACACAGGGGAAAGAAAAGACCAGGGAATCTATTTAACTAAAATCTTGAAGCAGAACTATGAGTTGAACATCATAAACAAAACAATTTCTACACTTTACACCATTTCTTTACTCAAGATGTTATCTCTGCCTTGCCTGTTCCTTTTCATCCCTCAAGCTCAACTACTGAACAGTATTTCCATATGTCAAAGTATGACTCAAACCCCAATTTTTACAAAGAATCGCTGAGACCTATAAGGGAACTCAGTAATGTCTTTGGGTTTTGTAACTATACTAAGATACAATACTCATAGTAGGCAACTAAAAAACATGTAACATATCTGAATACAATAACAGATAAAAATTTGCATTATGCAATTTTTATAAGAGTTCATCTTACACAATCAGGAAGACAGGGTCGTCTTTAAATATTTGCACCATTATAAGAGATTTGCACAATAGTTCATAGTAACTTAAACTATTTTAACTAAGGTGTAAAAACCTAATAAATCATATGTGAATATGTGAGCATGCATAACATTATAAAATAGTTGAATTGATTATTATGTACTGTCACATAGAGTGGTATTCAGACATTCTAATGTTGGATAAATAACTTTAAAAGACACTTTGTAGATATAAATAAAGTGTTGAATTTCTTCAGAGAATCACCACCAAAGTCACTGGGCTAATTGAAAACCATGGTAGCAAAGAATGCTAAAACTTAGCTTTAAATATGAGTGAAAGCCCATTATCGTTTTAAATACCTTTCAGCTTCAAATCTTCCCTTCCTTCCATGCTCTTTGATGCTGGATCCTGTCAGCCTGACTTTTGCCAGGTGTGCAGTAATAGTACGGGTGCTGGAAGGATGTGCCAATGTGCTTCCCAGTGAGTGGCACCTGCGACACAGCACAGCAGCAGGCAGCTTCCTCCTGTCACAGCAAGCAGCTTCTCAGTGACTTTCACCCCCACCTATTAACTGCACTCCTGGTGAGGTTTGCCTGCATCTCAGGGGGAGTGTGCTGTGGCACCTCAGTGCACTTCTCTGTCACCCAGTGAGGCCTCAGCCACATTTCTCAACAAAGTCTGAATCTCATCTCTGTGCTGGGCAGTGGATGGAACCCACTTCCAGGTTAATTTTTTCTCAATTTCTCTCCTCTGCTCTAGAGCTAGTGATGTTCCCTAACTCCACTATGGTGCTATTTGTTATAGCATTCTAGTCCTTTCTTGTAGGGAAGCCTCTTCCGCCAATTTAATACTTCTTTTTTTTTTTTTTACTTTTTAACATGTTTTGGTATGGGGGATTGAACCCACAGTGCTTAAACACTGAACCACATTCCTAGACCTTTATTTATTTATTTTTCTTGAGACAGGGTCTCACTAAGTTGCTTATGGCTTTGCTAATTTGTTATGGTTGGCTTTAAACTTATGATTCTCCTGCCTCAGCCTCCTGTCACTGGGATTACAAGCATATGCCAACATGCCCCACTTCAATACTTCTTAATATTGCATTTTCCCTGTTCAAATTACAGAAGTGATTTTTTCACTGTACCATTGTCAGAGGAAAAAAATATTTGTATTCCAATATTGAATTAGCCATTCTTGACACCTCTGTGTTTCAAATGGAACATTCAGAATTCCTGATACACCTATATTTCTTCCAAAGTGTTTTTTTAAGTAAATAAATCCCCATGTTTTTAATATACGTCCTTTTCACCCTGAGCACAAATGAATGAATGGCTTTTGCAGACCCAGCAATCTTTTAGACTTTCGATGACTTTTGAGACAACCTGGCAATATTTGCTCTTCCCAAAGAAAATGCTCTAAGTTGATAGTGACCAAATCAATCAATCAGAATAATGAATCATAGTAGGTGGAATCTATAATAAGACCCACCAGAAGATGATCTAGGCAGGAATCATGAGATAGTATGAAGTATGATAAATAGAAAAAGTAAACCAAGGTAAAACTCACTTGTTACTTACTCTCACAGTGGCCTATATTTTCTTTCCTAGCATTACCTTAACTACAGAGTTGGTTTAGATACCTTTCTTTTGCACTGGACCCTTAGCTTCACGAGAGTAATGACTGTCTGTCTTGCTTTTATCAATCTCCTGTGTCTAGCAAAAGAATGGATATTCAACACATACTCCCTGAACAGATGAATGATTGCAAGTTAATAAAGTGCAGCTTAATCAAGAATCATAAAACAAGAATATTCTTCAAATACACATGGAACAAGTATAGAAAATAGCAGCCAAGAGTTGGTAGGAGGTTACCAACAAGGTAGCACTGTTGAGTCCTGCGGTGGCCATGGCACCTTGCTGATTTTCTGTAAGGTGCGATAGTGTGGGTGATTCATGGCATCTTATTTCCCAGGCTTTTTGCAATTTGAGGGAGGAAATTTAGCCTTTGGCTTTGTTCCTTGCAATCTAGAAAGGCCTATGAAATTCTGAAGTTTGTATTCTGATTTGAAGTCCTTCCCTTCCTAGTGTTTGGGATGTTGATGTGTTCACACTATTTACTGAACTCTCCCCAGTGACTGTGTTTGACAATTCAGTAATATATGAAACAGACATTCAAGTGGTAAAAGGAAAAATGTTCCATTCTCTTGATCTTTGACTCTCTCTTAGCTCTGTGCTTCTCTGTACACATATATTTCTTCTCTTTTGTATCAACTATCACTGATTAAAGACCACCTACATGGGATACTATTAACTGCTTCTAAGAAAATAAATGTGTCAATAGATTTCACATCTATGATGCTTATGAATTTCTGTCACTCAAACTTCAGCAGTTCTACAGGTATCAGGCCTAATTTCTAGCCTCAGGGGTGTAGGTATCTAATAATAGCAAGCCCTGGGGACATCATGAAATACACTCCCATTCCCTCAGGGAAATTTCATTATAGCTGCAGAATATTCAGGACACTCAGGGATCTTTTTATGATATATATTGTCCTTTATAATAATTTTGCTTAATGACTTAATTTTACCACAATTTAATTTTGATCAACTGCAAAGCCTTGATCACTTAAAGCTGTTGTGACAGATGATAACTCGTGTTCATATTCTTCTTTTGGAAACTGATGAAATGATTCTGAAGATTGTGCTTTTGTATTTGGTATAATATCTGGTAGATTAAAGACAATCCCCAGCTGTTGCTTTGTCCCTAGTGACTAAGGGAAATGATGAGTGTAAATATTAGTAATAATATGTATTATCTCATGTGAGAGACAAGTTTGGTGAAATTTTAATACATGCTTTTATGTATTATAAGGAAATGAATGTAATTTACAAATCCATATAAATAACACATTGGAATGTCTACTAAACTGTAATATGCCTTAAGTCAGCCCTGATTGAAATTGCATTTGACAGGGAGAAAAACAGTATTTCTCTTTCCAAATACTCCCTGTGTTGTCATCATGGCATGGTTGGGTAGCAGTGAGTGCCAGCTGAGGACCCTTTCCTCCTCTGTGTCACCATCTGGCTTTAGTTCCACTTCAATCAGCTTCTATTGGCTTTTTGATTTATGCTGGAATTCACAAGAAGAAACAGAGGAAGTTTGCCCATGCATTTTCAATAACCTTTTCTCCTCATTTCTGTCCCTTGGAAAGGTGTAAAGGGAAATCTTGTGTTCAGAAACCTTTATCCAGTTCACTTAATTTTCACCAGTAGCACACATATATCACCATTCCTGCAAAATTCCACATATTCTTTTACCAAACTACCATATCAATATTTCCTCCCCTTTCATTCTGTGGTGCCTTCAGGATTTTCTTGTACACATTTGTCTGCTATGTTCTGTCCTCTGCAGGTAGATGATATTGTTTGCCTTGATTAATTTCAGTTAACTATGAAGCCCTTTCTTTTCAACTTTGAATTTTTGATGTTTTGTTTTTAAAAACTGATTTAATTCTATATTTACTTTTGGGATGCCCAAAGTAAAACTGTGTGTGTTGACACTGTTGTGAAAGATGAGCTGAGTAAATTCCTATGAAAACTGTACCATTTCAGGTTTTTCCTCACTCAGCAAAATCAGGTATAATACAAAACTGGGCTTCAAAACAATTCAGCATAGAGTGCAAGTCTTCAGAAGGGATAAAATAAAAGATTATTCACCTCTCTTTAATCACAGCATGATGCTAATCAGCTATTCATTATAAAGGTACCATTAGAACAGATACTGCTAACACCACTCTACTTAATGGCCAATTGGTTTTTCCATTAGAAGTCCATTTTCAGGGTTTAATAGATCAACATTCCACCTTGTATTAGATCTGAACTTATGCATACAGCATTGAAGCCTACAAATAAGACCTGGAAAAATGAATTGTTTTTAGTAACTGAGTGAACTCTGCTACTTAACAAAATACACATACCCAGATTCCTTTCAGTTATTCAACAGGTCATTATTGCCCATCTTCTAAATGGTGGGAACCAGGAAACCACACTGTGAAGGAGCTTCTGTCTGGTAATGTAGCTGAGTGCAAGTGTAAATGTACATATGATCGAATTTTAGAGCTGGTCTGGACCATCAAGGTTATCTGAATCAGGTTCTCCATTTTTTAAAAATGAATATGTTAAGGCTCATAAAAATATGTGATTTTCTTTAGATGCGGACAAGCTGACTATGGCTCCTGGCCCAGCATTTCTTCTTGTCTACCATACAGTCTGCACTTGAGTATCTGGAGGTCTGCATATAGGCAGATAGAAGGAATTTTAGAAAATACAATCGGTTCATCTGTGGCAATCAATAGCACAGGGTGCCTAGTTGTCATCCTAGAAACCAACCTTCTCCATAATGGCCACAGGCCAACAAGCACAGCTTTGCCCAAGACAGGAAACTTTGTTGAGTGCAGCCATAGTCACCAATCAGTAGTGCAAACCAGCAAAATGAACATGGCAAAGGGGGACAAAAATCACATCCTTGCTACAATTTTCCTAAATGATTTTAGCCTCATCTCAGGACAAGAAAGTTAGTGATGGACATGGTATATTGATGATTACAAATAAAAATATAGGCCGATTGGCATGTGTATTTCCAAGAGCATGTGGTCATTTTCAAGTGTTCTGTAATCAAAACCCTATTAACATGAACCTTATGATTTCATGTTAATAGGAGCAATTGTTCATGTTGAATCAGGCCTGGGGGAGAAATTTTCTTCCTAGATATTGAAGTATATCTAATATTCAAAAACCTACTCACTGAAAAAATCTCTAACTTCCACGTTTCCAAAGCCGTGAGAAAGGAATGAGACAATTCATCTGTTTTTCACCTTAATTCAATGAGGTATTTGATTTTCAACTACTGTCTCAGCACTGTATTAAAACCCTGTTACTAGGGAATAAAAGAAAATTACCTGTAATCCCCTTTCCTCAGAAAGCATGTTATTATAATGGATTTCTCACGTTAGTCGACCTGAGCTGCTGCCTGGAGAGAACTTCATGTGCTTCAGAGCACAAGAGCCGCTAAACCACCTCCCGGCAGGTGCTGCTCCCAGCTCCCACTAAGGAATGGCGCTGCTCTTGCCTCTTGGTTGGAAAGAAAAGACAGAAAGCTTCTGAATTAAAGTAACAGATCATGGACTTTTTTGGACAGGTAAAGTAAAACTATTGTTCTATCAGGGTGAAGGAGACCAAAAAGACCACCCTAAAATATACCTCTTTAGCTTATTTCCAGATGGTTCTTCAGAGGTACTGCAGATGTAGGAATTCCTCTGAAAAGCTGTCCTTTTGTAAAAAAGAAATTTATGCCTAGTAAATATCAGACATGGGCAGAAGCTCTTCCCTCTAGCATCCCCCCCATCTGCCTACAAAGTTCCTTCCACAGGAAGAAGAGATTGGAGTCTGACACCTGGCTCAGACAGATTACCACAGGTGGCCTTCTCATGACTGTTACTTGACAGATTTTGTCTGAATAAAAAGGCATTTGTTCTGTACATTTGCCTTCCTTCTCCTCTTATCCCGAGTCACCACTTCCCTCCAGGAGCCTCCGATTTTTTCTGTGGGGTATATGAGCTTCAACTATGTGACCTCCCTTTGAGTCTCCTACTTTACACATGCTTCCCAAGTTTCTGCATATTAACGAATTTGAGTGTGTTTTTCCCTGTTAATCTATTTTCAGTTTATTTTATAGCCTAGAATTACTGAAACTTCAGAATAAAAAGACAAATTTAAAGCTTCTTGACACAGAAAAACATCATTTGGAAATAGTAAATATCATGTTTTTTTGAGTAACAAAAGATGTCGCATTACACCTAAAACAGCCATTTACTTCTTCCTATTTAGTAAAATGGGAACACACCATAGAAGCTACTCCCTTCAGGCTCCTTTGCTTATATCCATCTCCTCTTTTCCCATAATCTGTGCTCTCTCACATGACAATTAGTCCTTAAGTAATAGCCATTAACATTCTTAATGGTTATTTATTAGATGTAATCTAGAAGATATGAGAACAAACACTACGTAATACTTAATATATAGCTGGAAATGTGCTAGGCATTGAAAATTATTTTATGGAAAACTGAAAAGTAGATATCATTAAATGGAGGAAATTGAGGATTTAAAAGGTAATTTTCTTAAGTTTTCCCCAAGGGTAGTAAAAGAATTGCTATTAGTAAAACAATTGATTGAAAGCATTAGCAAGAATTAGATAATAAAAAGAGTCAAACTAAATAAAAGTTCCTGTCTTCCAAGAATTCACAACATATTGAGACTAGTATAACACATCCAAGAAATGTCACAATGCAGAAGAAGTGGGGACTACATTATCAGCAATGGAGAAAGTAAGGGGAAGGTGAGATTCTATCCTATACATGATTAAGTAAGCTATGAGAACTAAAGAACCAAAGAAACTCATAGCTTTCATTGTTGAGAATCCACTAATATTCATGTTACTGCTCTTGCCGTTAGAGTCTTAGGTAGGGCAACCAAACAAAAAGTTATCAGGCAGCTCTCTATCCTGATTTTACAATTACGATCTTGACGCCTAAATAGATTCATTGTATAGGCCCAAATCATAGCTAATATGTGATGACTATACAGATGTGTACCCACATACTTCACTGAACGTATCTTAATTTGAATCTACTTTTCCACTTCATGCAAATTAAAGTTTGACTTCCTTTACTGAAACTTATTCTCAGATTCTTTTCAAATGTTCTGCTCACTTTTTTTGTTTTGTTTTGTTTTGTTTTTTGATCCACACCTGGCTGTCCCTGGAGAACACTGCTTTCCATGCAGGCCCAGTGGGAGTTTTATTGCAGTTGTTATTTAAATCTCATAATCCATTAATGTAGGCCTTATAAGTGAAATAAGTGTCATTGTTCTTTTCTACAGCTTCCTATACTCTCTTTTCTTTCTATTTTCTTAAAAAACATATGTACAGCTTTTTTTAATTTTTAATTTTTTTATTTAGATTCATTGTACACAAATGGGGTACAACTTTCATTTCTCTGGTTGTACACGAAGTAGAGTCACACTGTTTGTGGAATCATACACATACATAGGGTAATGATGTTTACCTTACTCTATTATCTTTCCTTCCCCTGCCCCCTCCCTAGCCCTCATTTCCATCTACACAAGCCATCCTTCCTCCATTCTCCCCTTACCTCCTCCCCCCATCCCACCATGTATCATCATTCACTTATCAGAGAAATCATTTGACCTTTGGTTTTTTAGGGATTGGCTTATTTCACTTAGCATGATATTCTCCAACTCCATCCATTTACCTGCAAATGCCATAATTTTATTCGTCTTTATGGCTGAATAATATTTCATTGTGTATATATACCACAGTTTCTTTACCCATTCTTCTATTGAAGGGCATCTAAGTTAGTTCCACAATCTAGCTATAGTGAATTGTGCTGCTATAAACGTTGATGTAGCTGCATCTCTGTACTATGCTGATTTTAAACCCTTTAGGTATAAGCCAAGGCATGGGATAGCTGGGTGGTTAAAATTAAAAATTAAAAAAAAAAGCTGTACATATATTTTTTAAGAAAATATTAAGAAAAGAGAGTATAGGAAGAGAATATAGGAAGATGTAGAAAGGAACAATGACACTTATTTCACTTATAAGGCCTACATTAATGGATTATGAGACCTGGTGGTTCCATTCCAAGTTTTCTAAGGAATCCCCACACTGCTTTCCACAGTGGCTGCACTAATTTGCAACCCCACCAGCAATGTATGACTGTACCCTTTCCCCCACATCCTTGCCAACACCTATTGTTGTTTGTATTCTTGAAAGTAGACATTCTAATTGGGATTAGGTGAAATCTTAGGGTAGTTTTGATTTGCATTTTTCTTACTACTAGAGATGTTGAACATTTTTCATATATCTATTGATTGCTTGCAGATCTTGCAGAGACCCTGCACCTAATGGAAGAAAAAGTAGGTCTAAATCTTCAGGACCAGATTTCCTTACCATGACTCCCACAGCACAAGAAATAAAAGCAGGAATCAATAAATGGGATGGATTCAAACTAAAAAGCTTTTTCCCAGCAAAGGAAACAATCAAGATGTGAAGAGAGAGCCTACAGAGTGGGAGAAAATCTTTGCCACACACACCTCAGATGAAGCACTAATCTCCAGAATTTATAAAGAACTCAAAAAACTTCACACCAAGATTACAAATAACCCAGTCAATAAATGGGCTAAGGATATGAGCAGACACTTCACAGAAGATATGTACAACTTTTAAACAAATCTTAATGAATACTGGATGCATCACTTACATCACAGAAAGGAATTATCTCCTCAGGGGCTAAGACAGGTAGTAGATGATGACTGCCAACTAAAGTCCTCTCTGAGAATTGCCTTCATCCAAAGAAAGACCAAAGTTATGCCTTCTCCTATTCCATAGCCATTGATGACTGGTCAATTGGTTGACCTAAAGGCCCAGTCCCCTATCCTCAAGGTGAGAGAACTCTGATGAACCATCCTACCATCAGTTTCTTGATGGATTGGGTCTGTAGATCTATAGAAGACTTTGGTTGTGACTTCTGCACGTTGTTACTTCTTTCCTCCTTCTGACTTCCTTTTCTTTGGTACAGATATTTATCATAAGTGCACTTCATTAAACTCTTTGAACAAATACATCCTTGTCGAAGTCTATTTTCCAGGAAACCATCCTAAGGATAAGGATAATAGCCATAACACATGATCAGTATCTCCTCCCTATTAAGAATAAGATAAAAGTATATTAAGAAAAAAGAATTATGGGTTTCAGGAGAGTAGCGGGAGATGTGGTTACCAGGTAAGTGAGTAGATCGTGGCTTTATAACACATTATGAAGATTTGAGTTTTATTTTGAGAGAAGTTTGAAACATTGGAGAATTATGAAGAGCTAATGGTCAAACTTTTTAAAGAATCTGTGTGGCTGGTTTGTTGTTAAGTAAGAGTACAGAGGAAAGGGAAAAAGTAGGAACACAATTCAGGATGAATTTTTAGTACTAAGAAAGATGATGATTGTTCCAACAATGCTAGTAGTGACTTAAGTTTTAAGTAGTGGTTAGGTTCCAGAGATGCAGAGCAAGAATAAACCACAGGATTATCCTGATATAATATGTTTTAGGAAAAGTGAGTCTTTGAAAAGGAGCCCAGCATGAACCTAAGGACTTGAGTTTGTGCAAATTGAAACATAAAGTTTTGGTTAACTGATTATATCAGAGAAATATTTTCTAGACTATTTCTATTTACCTTGTTTGTATTCAGCTTTCATTGCTCCAAAACTCTGCCTCAAAATCTGAAATTTCTCTCTTGAGTTTCAACAATATCCTCCAAAGAGCTTTCTCAATGTCTTACTTTTAGTTTTCAGTTTATTCACTTTTCTGCTGAATTACATGCTTTCATCATTTTTCTCTGTTCCTTTGAATCTGGTAGAAAATATTCATCTGGTTTTCCTCTTAGGACTCCCAAACACTTTCTTCAGATCCTTTTTTTTTTTTTTTTGCTAAAATGCTAAGTGCTAAATGCTAAGTGTTTTCCTTTCTGTCTCCATAGTCATGAACTTTAATGCCTGCATGAGCCTGGCAGAAAACAAAAATTAGTGAAATAAGGGATGGGGATGCAGCTCTAGTGGTAGAGTTCTTGCTGAGCAGCAAAAGGTTCTGGGGTTGATCCAAAGCATTGAAAAAAAAAAAGGGGGAAATAAAGCTTGTATTAAAATAAAGGGTAACTGTGTCAACCTGTCAGGCATATGCTTTCTCTAAAGGAATATCAATGCAAAATTTTAAACACTATGCAAATAAGACAAAACAGGAGAAAATTTGAATAATATTTTCTTTAACCCTAATGACACCATTTCTTTCAGACATTTTCTCATTTTCTGCTGAAAATCTAGACCATTGATATCCTCAAAGCACCTCAAACTCAACATATTAAAATCTTTAATGCATTGCCTTTCCTTGACAAATATTTTCTCTTCTAATGTGCCTTATCTCAATCAGTTAAATTTCCCCACAACATAAAGTTTAGAGTCAACTTTAAATTCTACTCTTCCTTTGCTTATATAGTTACTTTCCTGTGAAGCAAGTACATGGCTATTCCAAAGAGGCTTTACTAAAGAATTTAGAAAATGGGCAAGTAAGTTTGATTTTAAGACATGTGTTGGATCATATCAGAGGTAGACACAGTTACCCTAAAGAGAGAAAACAGCAACAGATTGGGAGGATTTCCTGGTAACCTTCTACCATCTTTGTGCCATTGAGACGGCATCCAACCAAGCCTCTAAAGAAAATCACCAAGGCAAAGTTTGGTGCCCAAGAGATACCCTTATCTTAGTGTATGACAAATGTATTAGTCTATTTAATGGGTGGTTCAATAATCTGATAAAACTCTCTGAGTCCACATTCATGGATAATCTTATGCTTATAATTTGGTTTTCACTGGAGATTTGCCTCCTGGAAGAAAATGCATGGAAGAGATAGATTTCAATCATCATAATCATTATTTGTTGTCAAAGAGAAAAAGAGAGAGATATAAATAAAGATGGAAAGAGAGAGACAGAATGAAGATGGAAGAAAGAGAAGGAAAGAAGGAAGGAAGCCTTTTTTAAAATTTTAAAATTTGTTTTAATTAGTTATACATGACAGTAGAATGCACTTTGATACATCATATATAATGGAGTATGATTTCTCATTCTTCTGGTTATACATGATGTAGAATACCACCTGTCATATAGCTATATATGTGCATGGGGTAATAATGTCTGATTCATTCTACTATCCTTCTTACCCCAGATCCCTTCCCCTCCCTTCACTCCCCTCTACCTAATCTAAAGGGACTCTACTCTTCCTCAGTCCCTATTTTGAATTAGCATCCACATATCAGAGAAAACATTCAGCTTTTGTTTTTTGGGATTGGCTTATTTTGCTTAGTCTGATATTCTTCAGCTCCATCCATTTACCAGCAAATGCCATAATTTCATTCTTCTTTAAGGCTGAGTAATATTCCATTATATATATTGCATTTTTTTAGCCCTTCATCTGTTGAAGTCTTTGTTATATGGTTCTATCTTTGTGTTTTTTCAGGTGAGTTCCCATTAATAAATTGAGCAGATTATTAGAATTGAGCAATCTTCCTTTTGTGCTACAGCTCTCAAGTAAAATAACTAAACCATTACTTGTACTTATAAAATGGACTTTTGAACTGGATAATGGGAAGTTTCTGAATTTTCACATCACAGAGATTGGCAAACACACATCCTTTTTATTGCTGAGGTGCTCAAACATCTCTACTTACCCAGTTTCCACAAATTCTACCTCTCCTTTCACACATTTATATCCTTTCCCACTGCTACTGCCATATTCCCAACAGTCTCCATCCTATACTGCCTAAGTAATCCACTGCCTCTCTCCATTTTTAGTTTGTCTTCTGCTTTGCCACAAACAGCATTCAAAACATAGATGATATTGTCATTTGTATCTCTCCAGGTCAAGAGCTTTTCAAAGAGTTTTCACCTAGAACAGGAGGTCTTCAGGGCACTAATCAATAATGGGATCCAGACTGCAATCTCCTCCTACATGATCCCAAATCACACTCACTGCTCAGATCAGATCTCACTATAATTTCTTTTATTCTTTCCCTCTAGGAAAAGAATATCCCTTTAGGAATAATTCCAATTTTGAATAAATGAATCCCTTTTCTCCTTTGAGTCTGAAAGACATGTAGTCAGGGTGGGATGAAGTAGAAGTGCTTGCTTTGTCTTCAGTGATGTTCATTTTCTTCAGAACAGCTTTCAAGGGTATTTATTTCAAGCTGCACTGCCTTGATCAAGTCCATAACATTAAAGACATATATTTGTTCCATATGGCAAAGTAGGAATTATGCATCCGATGTTCTAATAATTATGTAAAGGTACTAATTTAAATCAGATGGAGACTACCAAATGACTTTATTCTGAAACTCATTCTGAAAAATAAATTCTTTTTTTATAGCTTTCTTCATAGAAGGAAGAGAATTTTGCAATGCAATAAGCTCTGGCAGTGCACGTAACATTACTGACAGGGAACAGCAAAGGAATACATGAAGTTACACTTTAAGTAAAGCTATAGTTTGCCAACTTTGACACACTGAGATTTTTAAAGAACTGAGATGAAAGATTATGAGTGCTGTTAGAATCACAAATCTTACTATGATTAGAAGTACAGTATGTGACCTCAACAAAATTTATTATGCACTGTACAAAATTTGCCTTGTAAAGTATGTCATTTTATTCAATGTTGTTTACTCTTTATTATGTGCATCCTCAAAAGACAAAATTGAATGATGACTATATTCTGTGCTGTCAGAACATGCAAGGTAAACAAGCATACTGTTATTATAGCAGCTAAGCCCTGGGGGGCTGTATGAAGGTATGTCTGTAGATGAAATAAATAGATAACATTGTACATTTTATTTCCCTAAAGGTTATATCAGAATCTTGCAAATTAAACTTTGTAAGAATTAATGATATGGTCATAACAGCAAAAAAAAAAAAAAAAAAAGTATTACTTGCAACACACTGAGGGCCAAAAAAATACCAAATTGGACTTTGGTTGTTCTAATGTCAAGGCAGTTTTCTTTGAGTCAGCTGAGTATACAACATGAAACAGCTGTTCTGGCTATCAGTGCAGTACCTCTGAGTGAGTGTGATGAAGGGGCTGAGAAATTGCTGTGATGTATGATAGGGCCTGCATCTAAAGCAAATTTGTCTGCAGCCTCCCGGGCTCACTGAATATTAAGATAAGGCAACTGGGATTGGCACTTATTCCCCTCAGTTTCAGAGAAAAGACATGTGGAAATGATTGTAGGCCTAGACTATCACATTCCTTCTAAAAAATGTTGGCAAGTCCTCAGAAACTGAGGGCAGTTATTATTATCATTCTCCTGAACATCATTTGGGGAAAAAAAAATAAGGTCTGATAGAAAAGAAAGAAAGTTCTGGCACCTTTGTGAATCCAAAAAGTTTTATTGAAAAGAAAGCCCTAAAAAAATGATATGGAAAAAAAATCAATAGAATTTGATGACTTCCTTTTGGACTATGAAAAAGAGGTTTATCTAAATTTAATTACTATTTTATTAGGCTAAGCTGTGGTACTGGAAAACCCAAGAAAAATGGGTTAAACTCAAAGAAATCATTTCAGCTCTCTGCCTCATGGCAGGAAATAGTGCAATTTGCATTTACAGTATTAAAGGAGAGATACAAGGCTCTGACTTCTAAATGCCAACACAGTGATGAACAAAAATCCTATTCACTATAACCCAGAATTTATTCTCTGGTGCTTTGGGGTTCTGCATAGGAATGGAAATCTCCTTTTGAAAATGAAATGTGATAACCAAACTTTTGCAGCTAAAGAAGGTCAAGAAATTCAAGTGCAAATTTTTAAGGCATAACTGTGTTTGGCAATTCAGGAGAAAGTTTATTGAGGAAAATGGTTCTGAAAAAATACAACAAAATAAACAAGTTTTACTTTGGCATTTATTCAAAGGAACATTTAGGCTGAAATATAACTGCTATGTATAAGTAAAGTGAACATAAATGTAATATTCAAGGTGCATAGAATTCAAGTACCAGTCTCAAAATTTTAGGAAAAAATCACCTAACCAATTTTGGAGTACCACTTCTTTTACATGTAAAATAAAGGTAACAATACCTAGAACAAATGGCTGTGTGAAATAGTAAAATAATGTATGTAGTAGACCTAACACTGTTCCTATAAAATATCTAGCCTACTAAAGTACATTCCATCTATTAAATATTTAGAAAAATAGAAAATAATATGACATACTTTTAAAATCTGCACTGTAGATTGGTTTTAAAACTGACTCTCAAAGAGAAATTTATATTTAATTAACCATTGATCACTATTCTATCCCCAGTGCCTAAAGCAATGTTGAATAGGTGAAAAAGGTTTTATTTTATTTGTAAATGGTGGGTTTGATCGGATTTAATTGTTTTTAAAAAAATCAGTTTTTAAAGTCCTTTTTTGTTTTTCCTGCATTAGAAGATGTTTCCTGCCTGAATTCTAGATAGAGTTTCATAGATCACTTGATAGTATAGCAGCATCCTTCCTGAAAATATTGGGTCCTGTGGTCACTTGGGGTGAATGACAGATGCTGTATGAAATGGAGGTGTGCTCTTACAAGCTCCTCTCCGGACGTGACATCCTGTAGAAAGGATCAGCTTTCTCCGGGAGCACACTTCATGCAATGCTTATGTGACCTTTCAGTGCATTAACCACAGCAGGTAAATCATTGGGTTCTGTCTAACAGACACATTGATTTAGGGATGCAAAGAAAGTACTCACTAAACAATGAGCTATCCAGCTGGAGCATAATAAACACACCTATAGCCAAACAAATGGATCTAAATGCTTAATTAACTTTTGCTCACCTTCCAAACAATGGGGACACCGAAAGTACAATCAAACCTGTTTAGCCTGAATCTAGAGCCAGATTCTCTGTATCCATCCAGGGTCAGTTTTGATTAGACCAAGTTAAAAACCCCAAAGTTTGCTTGCTTGTTTGTTTACTCTCTTGCTGAAAATAATCTTGTTTTTTCTCACAAGAAAGAATATGAGAATCTAGAGAAATGTTGGCTCACTCAAATGGACTTTTGATATGTTAAGGCTCCATTCCTTAGAAGGTGGTTACTTACCTTATCTGTCTACTCTAAACACAACATTTAATAGTGTCAAAAGAATAGTTAAAGGCTTATTTAAAAGTGCAAGTAAGGAAATAATCATATATTTAATTCTTTGTTTTCACACAGGAAGGCAAAGTCTTTTAGTCTTCTACCAAGAGAAAATATTTTTCCAGCTGCCCTTACATCTGACCCAACTCCAGATTTGTTCCCTATAACAACACAGAATTAAGGAAGTTTTTGATATTTGTGTTTATGTGGAAGGAAAATACCAGTGGTAAGTGATATTTTTCCTTTTCTGTCTCTGGTCTGTCTGATGGGTGTTGTTCCTACAGATGAGGGACAATGATTGCCTGCCACTTAACATGTGGCAATGAGTAGTAAGATGATAATCAATATTCCATGTATCTTATTTTCAATCAGTAAGGCATAGTAATCTGATTCATGGACTCTGGAATAAAATCCTGTGTTCTCCATATACTCCTGTGTGACCTTGACAAGTTATTCAGCTGTTCTAGGCCTCCATTCTTCACTTTTTTAAGTTGATTTAATCATACTACCTTACTTAGAGTTGTCATGAGAATTCGTGTTTGTAAAGTACTTGCAACAGTACTTGGAATTTATTATTATATTAGTACTGCTATCTATCTTCCTCATATTCCTCTATCATTCTCATTATTTATAATAATAGGTTTTTAATTGGTTTACTTTTAATTTGGAACATTATAGTTTTCCATAAAAGAGGAATTCATTGTGGCATGTTCATCTATGCACATGAAATTATTTCATTAATTTCTTTCTGTGGTTTCTCCTCTTTCCCTCCTCTCCTCACTCGCCTTCTTCCTCATTCCCCCTTTTCCACTTCACAAAGAAGAAAATTTTGAAAACAACAGGTCATTTTTATGTTTGAGGAGAGGAGAAACTTATTCCGATATTCTAAATATTTAATTCTTAGACACTGAAATTAAGGGAAATAGGCTAATGCAGACTGAATGCTCAAGCCAGGCAGCACAGAGACCTGATCTATGTCACCATCCAGAATAATGATGCCTACTTGACCACAGCCAAGAGAAAATGTATTCCAGGTGTTGATAATCTGTGAGGGTCTCTTCTTTGTATATTTTGAGAAAATGGAGCCAACTATTTCTAAAGTTAAGAGTGAAAAAGAATAACTGTGTGTGTGAGTGTGTGTGTGTGTGGTGTGTGGGTGTGTGTGTGATGTGTGTGTGGTGTGTGTGTGTGTGTGGTGTGTGTGTGTGTGTGTGTATGCTTCATCACAAAGTAATATCTCCATTTTGAGAGGAATCTGAAGCAGTTCCCTCATAAAATTAATGCAGGGGATCTTTTCCACCTCACATCTCTTTCAATGTGGATATTTGTAGGTCCCTGCCAAATATCTGTTTTCAATAGATGCGGAGTTTTCAGAAAAATTTGATGTGATAGAAGCAATGTCTAATTTCTGTCCCTTCAGAAGCCCTTCTTTATAAAATGGTCAGAGTCTTTTCCCAGGTCTGAATAGCAAGTCTGTTATAAAATAGTGTCAGTGGCAATCATCAATCACATCCATGTGTAAGACTTTCTCATGTTCTCATTGTCTACCTCAATGCTAAGAGTCAATCTCCTAGTGTTAGGAACCTCTCTCCCCAGTACATTGATACTACTAGGACATTCTTTTTTAGAGTCTCAACTAAATATTCTCAGATACATCTAAAAGTTTAAAGTTTGCTTCCTCTTTTTTCAGATTTATCTTCACAAAGAGGACACATAGGCAATGTTTCATTATCCAAGCTAATGGAAAGGAGGAGCAGAGTGAATGATTTAAAAAAGGAAATAATCCTCTTGGTATACCTGTTAACAGAAGCATGAGAGTGTTTTGTTTGAAGAAATAAAAATAACTATGAAGTTGGGAGATATTCTTAGGGGATAGTTTGAAGAATGAAGTGAATTCTAAAAATCCTTCCATTTTCCACATTAATTTTTGCACTTTAAAAAAGGTCCTTTCCACTTACATATTTAGAGAAGTTCCTACCTTGCAGGAAGTTTTAGGGTTTGTAAGAAAGAAAGAGAGGTGATAAAGGGTGGGCACATATTGGTGCAGTAGATACTAACAACTATCAGAGCTTTAATCTGTGGTCTTTAAACAGAACTGAGTTTGAACTTTTAGATTTGCCACTTAATATCTGTATGAACTCAGAGTTAAGCCTCCCTCATTAAACTGTTTTGAGCTACTGAGAATTAGTTCCTGTGTGTAAAGAGACTAATTTAGCAATTTCTTTGTGTTCTTCTGGGTTGGCATGAAGTCAGACCTATGACTCTCCTTGGTATCTCTTGTTACACTGGACACAACCCACTTATTTGGTGGCCTAAAACACTGTCTTGCCAACTCCTGTATCCAGAGAACTAAGTTCTTTTTCCATATTCTTAATAATAGCCATTGTATTAGATAGCTAATATAACATATTCTTCATTGTTTTTTAATAAGTTGCTGCCAAAACTAGCAAAAGTAGCAACTTCAAATAACAAACATTTATTATGTCACATTGTTTCTTAGCATTAGGAACCCAGGAGTTACACAAGTTTAGTGTGGTTCTGAAACAGGGTCTCTCATCCAGTTGTGCTCAAGGTCTCAGCAGGAGCTGCAGTCATCTGAAGGTTTGCTGGGCTGGAGAATCTGCTCCCCACTCCTTCATGTGGCTCTTAGCCAGCGGCCTCAGCTCCTCACCATGTAGGTTCTGCAGAAGGCTGCTTGTCATGTGGAAGCTTGCTTTTCCCAAAGAAAGTGATTTAAACGAGAAAGAGACAGAGTTATATATAGAAATGGAAGTATCTTTGTAACCTAGCTGAAGTATCTTTGTAACCTAATTCCAGCACTGGCGTACCATCAATTCTGCATACCAACCCTGGTGTGAGAAGGAACTACACAATGTGTGATTCCCAGGAGTTAGAGATCACTGGGCATTGTTAGGAAAACTCATTACCACCATTCTCCACCCAATGGACTGAAAACCAGCAAGTGAATGTTACTTCATACCCAACCTCAAATTAGTTACTCTGTGTTCGATTTCTTGCTCATCAGGCGAAAACCTCTATCTTCTACAAGCAGAAGATGACTACTACATGAAAGTTGTGGCTTGTCACTTTGTTTTGTTCAGCTGGTCAGCTCTATACCCAGGTATGCTTCTCAAGTGAGACCACCTAAATTCATTGCAAACATTCATAGGTCAGAATAATCATGTTCAGATAGAAATAAATCTGTGCTACCTCTATTTTTAATGTCTACAGCTGACTGCCCAATTTATAAGATTGGGTCAATGACAGAGCAAGCCAGTAAGCTCTGCTTTGTGTGTAGCTCCAGAATGGAAGCAAAGAAGGTCCAGGAAACTAGGAAAGAAATGAGAAATGGAGAAAATATGACCCAGCAGCCTCCAAACAAATAGGTTACAGACCTAGTGAAAGGACTGGAGGAATCTAACAGTGTAAAGAAAGCTAAGAGTTGACTGTATATCATAATATGCAATATTCCACATAACAAATTCTAGTTATAGATACCATATTCCTGCTAGATTTAATTTTAGAATTTTGAGGAATTTTTCCTAATCCTTGGTAATTTAAATCACTAACTAAATTTCATTTAGGACAGTCTAGCAAGGACAAGTCTTCTCTGATTCATGCTGTTTCTGATTTTAGAAACAGGGCAAGAGAAAAAGTCTATAAAGTAACAATTATACATTTGTGTAAAATTGCTTTTTTATTAAGGTCAAAAATGATCTTTTAGAACCATAACAGAACCACCTAGAGTATTTTTAATTGCTATGCTATTTTGCTGTAAGTCCTTTTTAACCAGAAGTTTAACAAAAGCAAAAACTGTAAAGTTCAAATATAATAGAAGTCTACATTCAATTTTGCAGTGAAATGTCACATAATATGCTATGTACATTTATGTTTATGCCATTATATTTTAATTTTAAAATTGCAACTGATTATTTTAGAAATCACGATTCCTGTATAAAAGCAGGTCAGGCATCTCTAAATGGAACTTTTCATTTTTTATGATAAGGTAGTACATTTTCTCACCTGCCTTAGAAGTGGATCATGTCATTCTAGTCATTTGATGTCACCTTTGGGAGGTAATGTTAAAATATAGGCCAATTGTGGATTAGTAAATTTCTCTAACTCATGAAACAAGACAATACCTATTATCAAGAGAAAGGATTATTACCAAAAATCAATAAAAATTATCTCATGACTTTTCATTGCTTCAGAGATAATTATGTACCTTTGATTACTTTTCATTACATTTTTTAATTTTAGCAATGGACTTGACTCGAACAAGAGGTAGAACTAGTCTGCATATAAGTGATGAAAGCATAGATTTCTTCTGGATGGATATGGTAGCCTCAGTGCACAAGGCCTGTTTATTCACTTAAGCAAACCCAGGATTTTAACTAAAGGAGTGAGGACAGCCATGCAATTAGAAAGCACAATTCTCCCTGACCAGTATAAGGAATGGCTGCAAAGAACTCCACTGAAAGCAAAGGATGGAAACCAATAGAGTGTGCAGAGAGTGATCTCCACTCTGCAGCACATGGCTTGCAGGCTCCCAGGCATGTTTCTGGAACGCAGCAGTGGGGCCAACAAAGAGCTTGTACAGAGAAGCACTCACATCAGAGTTTGCTCTAACGAGCAAAGTATGCGACATTGCCCAACAATCACATTACTATCTAAGTATTATATTTGGAAGAGAATTCAGAGTATCTTTTTATAGATTTATGATATTTTCTCCAAGTTCACATTGAGAAATGGAGATTAACTGGCAAGAGGGAGGAGAGCTTTATATGGAGTTATCAAAAAGAGACTTTGTGCTAAACTGGAGCATTTGGGAAAGATATGATCATTAGCATTTTTATGAGCTTTAGTTTCCATTTTTTTTCCTGACACTGATAAGAGATCTGTCTTCTCTTAAATGTAATGATTTGTATATTTGCCCTCATTTGCAAGTTCAGAGTCTGGGGGAAGACAAATCCAAGTACTGTCTAGTACTGAAATTTTCTTAGACTGCTGTGTCAAAAACAAAACGGCTTTCATACTTAAATTAGTGACTTCATGCAAAAGGATACAGCACAGAAAATGAACTATTTTTGGTTCAAGATTTCTTTCACTCAATAGTAAAACCTCTTGCTATTAAGCTTGCAGGCAGGAAGGAAATGGGGTACACAGCAAAAAGCACCCACACTATAGATGTCAGTCTAATAGAAAGCCTTTATGCATCTTTCCATCACTATTTAAACAAAATGTATATTTTTTCCTCAGTTGTTCCTAAACATTCTAAATATAGGAAGGTAAGACATTTGGTATCTGGCTACTATGAACAGTTTGTCAGTTGCCACATGAATTAGGTCCCACAAACACTGCATGTTTGATAGATCTCACTTTTTCTATAATTGGGAGGCAGCATACAAGGATGCTCAAGAGCATGGACCCTGGGTTCATATTCTCCTATCCTTTAAATCTCAGATGCACTTCTTTCTGGCTGTGTAAGCCTAGGACAATTTAGTGGCTTTATGCCTCAGTTTTTTCATCCACAAAATGGAATTAAAAATCATTGGGCTTTAGCAAATGAAATGAGATAATACATGCAAAGCAATTAAGCATTACCTAGCATATATTTGGGATTGTATTGGTGAATGCAATTAATATCTTTTCATTGTCTGTTTCATAAAAATGTCATCTTACCAGTTTGAAGTGGAAAAACTGCAATAAATTAAAATCAGAGGCAAAACTTTAAATAAACAACAATGCTAATCTGCATGTTCTGTTAATTGCCTCTTGTTTCTCAATTGCCTTGTGTCCATTGAACTCTCAGGTGTCTGATATGAAAGGCATTTTCTGGAGCCCTATGGAGTATTTGTTGATGCACATATGTAAACACCCTGATGAGAAAGAAAAATCCAGTTGTGAAACACAAGAGAATCAAATTATCAATGGACATTATGATTTAGAAACTCAAAGATTTACTTATCAAGCCCCTGACCCTGAGATTCAGTGCTCCATGTTGATACTGCCTCTTATTAAAAACTTGCCTCTAACTGGGTGACTTTAACCAGCCCAGTTTTGACTGCAAACACGTAGCAATGCATACTACTTTCTAATTGATCTTGAATTCAATGTTCCTTTAGCACTCTGCAAAAGTAAACCCAAATGTCTGTGACTCTTTAACCAATGCAAGATTATGAAATGCCTTTAAGCTAACACTATGTCTGCAACAAACATCATGATGTTCATTTCCTTGATATGCTGAAAAGAAGGTGATGAGGAATAAATTTTAAGGGGGAAATATTTCCTTGTTTCCATATCTATAATTTTTTTCCTGTCTTCCTTCCACATCTTCACTGACCAAGATGTTCTAATCCAGGATTTCAAGCAACAGGATGATGATGTGCTTTTCTTTCCCAGAGTAAGTGTCAATGCATGTCGACACATGATGGTTGTATATTGTCTGTGATTTCACTGTCATGTCCAAAGGATGCCCAAATACATTTGTGGGTTTACTTTTACATATACATCTTTCCTCTTTTTAAATTTATTTCTCCTGTTTTGAGGGGATTAGGATTGGAAGGAAAGAGACACGAGGTGACCTTTCTTCCTTTTTCTGTTTGCTGTTCTTAAGTATTCATTAAGAAGGAGCTGAAACCAAACAGGTCCTGAGGATAAGGAGTCCACCTTGTCTCCCCTCTGTGGTTCCTTGGAAACAATACTCTGGAGAATAATGCAGTTGCCTTGGAAAATAAAATGGAATAAGGATAGTAGGCAGTGGTGCCAGTTCTGTGAAATAATTCTCAGAGGACATTGGAAAACTGGAGTCTACTGGAAAGAGCTGAGTGTTCCTTGTCCTAAGAATGGCATTTGTTTACCTTCCTCTGTCTTCAGTTGCAGGCTTGAGAAGTCATTTCCTGGAAAACAGAAATAGTACTTAATATAATCACATTATGTAAAAAATTATTTAAAACAATCTGATAGCCAGTGTCCAACTGGACCATCATGATCTCTGTCTTTTAATATTTACACTCTTATGCAGACACTCCATGTTGAGAAGGTTGAATTTACATAACTGAAAGGATAGGAATCAAATGGTGGTGTCTGACTTCTAAGACTAGGTTATAGAAGATACTGTGCCTTGCGTCTCTGTACTCTTTAATTACTATCTAGAAGGAAAGCCAGCTGCCATGCCATGAGGACACGTGAACAACCCTGCAGATTCACACGGGGGGAACTGAGGCCCCCCACCAATAACCAGTGAGGAGTGAGGCTTCCTGCCAACAGCTCTGTCAGTGGCCCATCTTGGAAGCAGATCCTGTGGCCCTAGTGAAGTTGCCAAATGACTGCTGTCCTGGCTAACATCTTGACTACAACCTCGTGAGAGACCCTGAAACAGAACCACCCTGAAAATTTAAGGATTCCTGATCCACACTAATTTTAGAAAGCATGTTTTGTTGCTTCAAGTAACTGAGTTTTGAGATGATTTGTTATATAGCAAGATACAACTAAACAAACAGGAAATCCATGTGCTAGAACACTAATTGAAAAAAGTATGGAACAAAAGACAGTATCCAGCATAATTTTACTACAGTAAATTTCACAAGGAAAAAAGAGGGAAAAAAAATCTCCCACTGAATTATTATTGGTGTTTATCATTAATCATTAGAAATATTGTCTAAACCACAATAGTTTTCATTTTCATAGTCTATTAATCATTAATTTTATAAAAATTATATTTAAAATAATTTTTAATATTTATTTCATTATTGGAGAGATTGAACCTACATTGATATGCTTGGTAATATGTTGGGATAATAATATTTGCTTAACAAATTTAAAATCTAAAATATGAAACTCTATTTCTGGCATCGGGTTCATGTATTTGGGATTGTTTTTCATGTATCTCTTTGTCTTTTGCTGACCTACCTGAATTTTCAATTTCCTTCTAGCTTGAATCATGATCTTAATTATAGAAGAAAATACCATGCATTCTGATGCTCTGTAGGAAGATTAATCTGCAGAAACTCTGAGATACCCCTCTTAGCTGCCAAAATGTTATATATCTTATCAAAAAATTATAATTAAAATAATGTGAACAGAAATGAAAATTATATTCTTGGCCACTTTTTTAAATTTCCTCTCTTTCTGTGCTATATTACATGGTTAAGGCAGTATATAACATGATAATTAAAAGATCAAGTCTGGTTTTGATATTTACTACCTGTGTACCCCTGGGTAAGATGTTTCTCCTCATCTTTAGCATGAAGATACCATTCATGCTGTCCATCTCAAAGGCTTCATGTTAAGGATAACACTGACTGTGTGAACTGTTTTTCTTCACTTAAGGTTTGTAAGATTTAATTGTTTGAGATCCTATGTGACATCAAATAATCAATGAAGAATGCAAAATGTGTAATTTGAACAAATGTTTCACTTATGCTTTGCAGTTTCACAATCTGGTTCTCAAAAGTCCCACTGTGCATCTTTTTGCTGTGTGGTACTGAAAAGTGGCATAGCTTCTCTGAACATGTGAACTGTCTTCTAAGATTGTATAAAGGATTGAATGAAGTAACAGGGGAGAGGAACATAGGGCCTGACACATGCTGAGTATCTTCTTTCTTTTTTCCCTGTTGTTCTCTATGTATGGGGTAGCAGTGGAGGGACAAAGGAACACTGAGTAGGAATGAAACTGAGGTGAGTCAATGTGAAAAAAAAAAAATTATGGCAATGCATTGCTGAACCATTGCTCCAATTTGTTAACCCGAAGAGGAACATAAAAATAACAACCCTATTAGATGTTTGCTCATTAATCTCATCATGGTATAGTAAACTGCCGGGCAGAAATGTCATACCTACTATTCACAGAGACAAATATTACTGCATGTAATTTGGATGTATTCTGAAAACTCCCTGCTTCAGCTTGTTAGAAAAAGTTCACAGAGCTGAAATGCTCACAAAGCAGATAATGGTAAGCCACAAGTTGTCAAATCTATCCCTGTCATGAAGAAACAGGAATATCTTTATAAGGTTAATTCAGGGTCTCTAACTCTGTCAAAAGAGTGGCACATGAGCTTTTGGCATTCTTAGGACTTCAAGAATTGCTGAATAGCTCAGAAATCTAACAGCATTGCATAGGCTTCCCTGGCACCCTTACAGGTGTCCAGTGCAGAATTTTAAACAAGCTGATAGTTTCCGATCTTGGTCTCCAGGCATGAGACAGTTTGTCTACCGGGTACAGTGTTTTCCTGAAAGCTTAATTTCCCCTCTTTATTTTACTAACGTTACTGTTAGTTGTTTAGAATATTTAATTAATGTGTGTATTTCTAACAATCTGCTTGTGCCCTGGGGCTTTAAAACAAAAGACATAATTTTTAAAAATCCAAACAATAATTAATTAATTAAAATTGTCATTGCAAGTTATTATCCCAACTCTCCACTGGGGATATTTTAACAAGAAAAGACATGGGCAATAAGACAGCTTCCTGGATTGCACTATGACTATGAGACTTCTCAATGTCCCCCGTTCCCTTCCTGAGGTGTGCATTTATAACAACGCTTGCCAATGCACGTTTTTCATGAAAATTATAGCTATCACTCCGAAGGAAGAAAGGCAGGCGGCGGGATCCCAGGGGAAGAGAAGAAGAGAAAGAGAAAGAAAAGAGGGGAGGGAGAAAAATTTAAAATGACCCAGGGAGAAAACTAACTGTATTGACCAAATCTAGATTTTGTTTGCCAATTTTCTCCTTTTTTAAAAAAAATCAATGAAATTATCAACAACATACAAAAGAAGAAAGAAAATGGACAGATACAAGAAGAACAGAGTAATAAATGTGAACTGTATTTTTTTTCTTATCAACCTTCTCTTGAATCTAGCATCATTCTCTGTAATGTATGGGTATCTCAGTAAAAGGAGAATAGTGCAATCCTTACTTAAGAACATGTTATTCTTTCTCAAATTCCTTCAAGCAACATGCATAAGAAGACGGTACATTGGCTTTAGTATATACCTCCCCTTTATTTTTATCTATTTATTTACTTATTTATTTTACTGAGCTTGGGGTTGAACCCAGGACTTCACCCAGGCTAAGCAAGCACTCCACCTCTGAGCGACATCCTCAAACCCTTACTATTGCATTTTATAACTGAAGAAACTGGAGCAAATGAAACTGAGGATTGTGCAAGGTTATCCAGGACTCCAAACCATCTTGTCTGATTTGAAACACTGCAAATGCTGACCAATCTCTTTGGACCTCAATGGATTATTCCAGTCACCTGCAGTATGGCTATTAAAAGGCCACTTTGGGAATTCTATATATTGTTCCAGTCATTACCTTCTCTATCCTTGTTCTCAAATCAAGCTGCTTTAATTGCTTACAAGTTTCTATATCTTGGAAATTTTTGCTTTATTTTGGAAGTTAGCATTTAAACAAGGATTCAATTTATGTAAATGGATACAACCTATTATGGTTTTCTGCATCTTCTTTGGTCAGTTTAGTAATTCATAATATTTTCCAAAAGTTTCCTTCTACCTGACTTGCCAAAAGAATTCCCAAAAGTTGTTCACAGTATTTCTTCATTTTGACATTTCTCCTGATGCTTAAATTTGCCCTTGGTCTCTTTCTTTTTATTTAATCTTGTAGAGATTTGTAGATTTTTGTTTTGTTTTGTTTTTTTACTTCTTACAAGAGCCACCTTTTGTATTCTAATATACTTCTGTTTTCTATTTTATTGTTTTCTTCCTGCTACATACTCTGGACTTCTTGCTTCTCTTTCTTTCCCCTTGCCCTAACTTTTTAAAGTTGGATGCGCAGCTCATTGTTAGCCAATTTTTCTTCTAATAATCATTTTAAAGTAGAAATTTTCAACAAATCATGAACAATCTTTGTCTGACATGTCAAAATGTTGTGTTCTTCCCATTCACCTGAGTAGAGCAGAAACTGCGATGGAGGAACTTCATGGTTTACTGGGTTCAATGACCCTGAATCCCCCTGCTAAGACCTACAGCAAGGAACAAGAGCAGGAGCTGGGGAAGCACTTCCTGAAGGAGACCTATCCATCCCACAGTGCCCAGGTGGCCTGGCAGCCAGGCTCGACCTGAAGGAGCAACAGATGTGGTTTGTGAAGCGCCTCATACCCTCGCTGGTCACCATACGCTCACTGGCAGCAGCGCCGGAGCCCGCCCTCATCCTGGCCAAAAGAAGTCTGCCACAGCGGGATGAGCGTCATCGCCTACATCCTAGGACGTGAGGACCTGCGCCAGTGCCAGCGGGCTTCTGTGAGCGCAGACCCCGAGGCAGTGGGCGACTTAAGCGCCAGTCCTTGGGATTTCTTCCCAGAGGACCAACCCGGCTTCCACAGTCAGGTCCAGACTTGTGGGTATCCGGGTGCAGCGCCCAGGAGGCGTCCCAGCAGCCGCAGCCTGGCCTCGACCTCTCCAACCCTGGATGCCTTCGAGAGACTCTTGGTCTCTGCCTCGACATCTGCCTACTCGGGGAAGGTGACTTTGAGGACAAGCACAAATCAGGTCCAGGAGCTCACTGAATGTATGTGGGTCCTGCGCTGCCGCATTCCGCAGGTCTCGCGGGTTCTCACTCTGGCTCCTTTCACACGTAATTGTTGCCTCCACCTGTCATTTGAGTCACCTGATCGCGTGTCTGGGTTTCCAGTGTACGAGTGGAATGGGTGTTCTGGGCGCACTTCCTTCGGTTGATGCTGCTTTCGAGCTCTCCAAGGGGCTGTGCCCGGGGCCTTCGGGACAGTCAGTATTGTGAGTCTGTAACGCTTCTCATCTACAGGCTTGTGTCCCACCGGGGGTTTTGATGTATTTCCCTGAGGAATATTAAAACATTCTCACGTGTTAATTGATTTTTTTTTGAGGGGGGACACTGGGAATTGAACCCAGGGCACTTTACCACTGAGCAGCATACCCAGCCCTATCTATCTATCATCTATCTATCTATCTATCTATCTATCTATCTATCTATCATCTATTTATCTATCTATCGTCTATCTATATCTATCTATCTATCTATCATCTATCTATCTATATCATCTATCTATCATCTATCTATCTATCTATCTATCTATCTATCTATCTATTTAGATTCAGGTTTTCATTTGGTAATATTTTCCTTCCACCAGAAGAATTACGGTTAATATTTCTTAAAGTGCATGTTGAGTAGAAACAATTTCTCTCAAGTTTTAGTTTTTCCTGTTTGGAGTTAGTTTTACTTTGCTTGAACGTGTGAAGAATATTTTCTTTGAACATAGAACTCCAGTTTAATAGTTGTGGGTTTTTTTTTTATTTTCTTAATTTTCTATCAGCACTTTAGAAAGGTCACTCCATTGCATCTTACTTAAGGCTGTTTTTCTGTATTTGCCCTTCTTGGTGCTTGGTGATGATTTTCTTGGGTTTGTAAGCTGAAGTTTTCATTATGTTTAGTAAGGGCTAAGTCATTACATTTTCAAATATTTGTTCCACCCCCATCCTTCCCTTCTTCCCCTTCCAGGATTCCAAATGCAAGTGTTTTGGACTATTTTATATTTTCCCACCTATTTCTTACACTATTCTCTTGTTGACATTGCCATCATCTCTGTGTTTCGGTGTGGATATTTTCCCTTGATCTATCTTCAAGTTCACTGTTCTTATGCAGCATATGTCATCAGCTACCAAAACCATCCAGTGATTTCTTCATTTTTGGTATCACATACTCCCAGAGTTTCATTTGATTCTTCATCTCCTCACACATGATGTCCACATTATGCAGTTTATTTAACTTCATTATCTTAGTATCGTTATCTTAAAATTCCAGTTTGATAATTCCAACATTAAGCCCATATGTAGGACTACTTCTATTAATTATATTCTTTTTTATATGGCATATAACAAACACCATTTTAACAAAGTGACTAAAGTTAACATCACTAAGCAATAGGACAACTAGATGTCATAGACCTTCTCATGCTATGCCCTGAGAAGGACATAAGGGATCATTTCCATTGTACTTCTGCCAAAAAGGCATATCCTGCATCTAATCATGAGGAAATACCAAACAAGGCCAATCTGAGAGACATTCAATAAAATAAATAGGCTGTAGGTTTCATCAAGAAGTGAAACACAAGGAAAGGTTGAGGATGTGGTTTAGACTGAAGAAACCTGAAAATTAAATGCATCATGTGATCCTGGGTGTGATGATAAATTAGAGAAAAATCATTTTGATATAAAAGACATCGTTGTTACTACTCACAAAATTTGACTAAAAGTTTTACATTAAATATAACTGTATTAATGTTAATTTCCTTATTTTGATAATTTAATCATATTATAGCAGGATGACCTTATCTTTTAGAAAATAACAGTGAGCCCGGGCATGGTGGTGCACGCCTGTAATCTCAGCACTTGGGAGGCTGAGGCAGGAGGATCACAAGTTCAAAGCCAGCCTCAGCAACTTAGCGAGGCCCTAAGCAACTCAGTGAGACCCTGTCTCTAAATAAAATACAAAATAGGGCTGGGTATATGGCTCAATGGTGAGTGCCCCTGGGTTCAATCCCTAGTACAAAAAAGAAAAGAAAAGAAAAGAAAACAACAGTGAGGCATTATGGGTAAAGCAGTAGTGTAAATGCAGTATGCATTCAGATAGTGTAGAAATAGCTAATGCTCTTATGAAAACTAACACTCAGGTCAACACTAGAGTTATTTACTCTAGTAACAAAGCATTTAAAAGATTCATACCTATTAAAACACAGAAGACAAAGAACTGAAGATACAAAGAATGTCAGTCTTGTAAAACTAAAGGATACCTTGGCAATCATATGAAACCAAATTCCATTGCCTTGTAGGAGAGGCAAGTTATGAATAGTTAACTTTCCACACACCTACCTGACAAGTACAATAATTTTTCAGCCCCTGAATTTCAGTTATAACATGAGGAGTTTACTAGAATGATGTACACCATACATGATTTGTGGCTTCTGAGTGACCTCAGGGGTAATGTTACCCTAAATGATCCCATCACTTAAAATGACAGTTGTTCTTTTTTATTTTTAGATTTTAGCTAATGCCTAAGAAATGTTTTCTTGTTCATACCTAAGGGTCTGTCTTCTAAATGCTGTCATGAGTCTTTTGAAGTGCACACACCTGGTAATTCAGCTGCAAAACCTGAAATATTTCACCTACCAGTAGAGAAGATTTGTTCTAGACACGAGGCTTGAAAAATTCTTGCAAGCTAGTATTTTTATAACCTGTAGTACATTTTGGTGGCATATCCTCTTCCCTGAGTTCAATGTGTAGAAGAAATCTGAGGAAATTGAGGTCAATTGCAAATTAGAATCAGTACTTAAAATGTTGATTCACATCGTGGTTAATCCAGTCAGCTATGTTTCCCCTCATGATGAATCTTTCAGTTCAATCATGATAGCACAAAGTAATTTTTAGTTACTTTGAGTGCAATAATGCATAAGCATGCACGCTCACACACACACACAGATCTCTAGGATCATTCAAATACAAGAAATGTAGTGGGAAGCTTTTAACTGGCATGTGAGTCAGTAAGAATGATTGAGGGGAAAGATGAAATACCTAACATAGAAATTCTTCAGTGAGAATAACAATATTGAAAGTGGAAACTCCAAAATTTTTCAAGACTCTAATAACTAACAAGAAAGGAGAAACAACACATAGACCAAATATTTAAGATATCCACATAATCTGTAACCATAGTATGTACTTTATTAGAAGTTCAAACAAGAATTCTCCTATATATGTTTCAACAAACTTCACAGAAATGTTTTATTTATTCAGCATTCAATAGAGATAAAAAATCTTAAAATGAAATCATGAATATTCCAAGTTATATAGCTATGTAGAAAAAGCGAAGAATTTATACAATTTGTCTATGAGGTTTTCGAATGACTAAAAATGATATGGCACATAACAATACCTTCTTAATTTACAATATTTTTCTGAAGTCAATGCTTCTATCTTGGAATATGTTTTTAGAGTAGTATTATAGATATAATAAAAAGAAAAGTCATAATCAAATGCCTTTATGTTTTCTGCACTTGTTCTTCATTATCCTTAGGAAAGACCTGTTTTATCAATTTTCATTACAGGTTTTCCCTCTCTATATCATAAGTTCTTAAGGAAAAAGAACATGAGTATCTGTGCCTGGGATAGAATAAGTGCTTAACAAATATTGAATAAATGATTCGAATGATTGCAGTGATAATTCTGACATAATATCAATATAATTGGCTCTTTGTTTCTACCTAAGGTTAGATTTACAATAATATGTCCACTCATCACGACGTATGACATAAGATCAATGGGAAACATTTATTTGGAGTGTCTGTATTTTTGATGATATTCACTTACCATCAATGGATTTAGAATTCTACATAATATTCCAATGAAATGAGCCTGAAATGGCAGACCGTGAATCAGTTGCCTAGTTTGATTTTCAGGAACCTAAATGATTTTTTTATTTGTTCTTTGTTGATTGGATAGTTTATTCATTTGTTTATTTAGTAAATAAAATTCAGTGGCATAATTTACATTAAAATGCACCCATTTTAATGTATAGTTTGATGAATTTTGACATTCCCATCAACATTGCTCCTTGAAGATTTAGAATAATTTTCATTGTTCTAAAAAATCTCCCTATTGTAGGTAATCATGTGGGCACACACACACACACACACACAGAAACATACCAGGTGTGTTATTTGTAGAAAGCTAGTAATTTTATTTCTGTCATTATAATTTAGTGTTGCTTGTTCTAAACTTTCTATAAATGGAATCACAGAATGAACGCTCTATGTCTGATTTATTTGGTTCAACCTAATGTGTTTCATTTTTTTTGAGAATGTACATTTTTTGTACATGTTGCTGTGTACATAAGTAATTCATGCATTAAAAAATTTTAGAGCAATTTTAAGTTTACTGAAAAACTGAGGAAAAGCAGAGAGGGTTTTCACATACTGCCCCCATCCACTTACCACATGCAGATAATTTCCTCTATTATTGTCATCTGGTGTTAGGGTGGTATGTTCATTAAAATTAATTAACCAATTTTGATGTGTTATAAATTATGAATTATGATTTCCATATTCTATATTAGACTTTACTCATAACGTACATTCTATAAATGTTGAAAAATGTATGGCATGTATCCACCATTGTTCTATTATACAGAAAATTTCAATGTCTTAAAAACCTCCTGTGTTCCATTAATTTATATCTCCCTACCTCTTCTCATATCCCTAGCAACCACAGATCCTTTTACTGTTTTCATATTTCACCTTTCCCAGAATGTCATATAGTTGAAATCATAGGTGTCAGCTTTATTGGACTAAGGGTTACCCAGGCAACTGGTAGAGCACTATTTCTGGGTGTATCTATGAGGGTATTTGCAGAAGAGATAAGCACTTGAATCAGTAACCTGAGTAAGGATCACTGTCCCCAGTGTGACAGGGCATTATCCGATCTGTTGAGAGTAAAACAGTAAAGGAAGGGAGATTTTGCTCTCTCTTCTTTAGCTGGGACAAGCATCTTCTCCTGACCTAGGACAGGACTCCTGACCCTTGTGTCTTTGTACTTGTCTTGAGATTTGCACCACTGGCTGCCCTGGTTCACTCTTTGCAGATGACAGATTGTATAACTTAGCTTCCATAACTGAGTAAGTTGACCCTTCATAATAAGTTGCTTTCCGTTTTCCAGTTTGCTTTCAATTTTGTCATTGAACACAGTAGAGTGTATTTACACAAGCTGGTATAGGTCAATCTTTGAATTTTCCCTCTTGATGTAACCAAGAAAACACAGTAAACATAAACTGTCTGAGGCTGCTAACCGTCTAACATGATATACTGTTTTACAGTAATAAGCAGTTTATACTCTAAAATAATAAAAAGTATCATGTAGTAAATACATTAATCCATAATGTTAGGTTATTAACATTAGTAGTAGTTTATTAACATTATCAAATACTATTTACTATATAAAGCTATATGTTCTATACATTTATATTACTGGAAAAAACAGATTGTTTTACACCAACATCACCACACTTAAGTAATGCATTGATTCACAATGCTGTGACAGTTAACATCTCTATGTGACAGGAACTCTTCAGCTGCTTTATAATTTCAAGGGAACACCATCATATATGTGGTCTGTCATAAATTGAAATGTTGTTATGTGGCACATGACTCTCTCTCTAATATACATTATATCATAGAGGATAGATAGATAGATAGATAGATAGATAACCATGCCATGAAAAGACAGAGGCTCTTAGGTGCATATTGCTTAGTGAAATAAGCTACATCCTATATTAATCAAGGTTCTCCAGAGAAAAAGCACACAAACACACACACACACACACACACACACACACACATCCTTTTAAATTACTAATATTCCAGCCAGGCATGGTGGTGAACTCCTGTAATTACAGCACTTGGGAGGCTGAGGCAGGAGGATCATGAGTTCAAAGCAGCCTCAGCAACTTAGCGAGGCCCTAAGCAACTCAGTGAGACCTTGTCTCTAAGTAAAATACAAAATAGGGCTGGGTATGTGGCTCAGTGGTGGAGTGCCCCTGGGTTCAATTCCCAGAAAAAAAAAAAAAAAAAAAAAAGAAATTACTAATATTCCATTGTATGGATGTATAATAGTTTGCAGATTCACCAGTTGTATTAGTTGAAATTCTCTGCAGACAGAATCAATAGAACATATGAATGAATCACTTGATTGTAAAGGCTGAAGTTGCCACTATTGTTGGTCTGAAACCTAAAGAACCAGAGAAGCTTTACCGTGTCTCTGTTCAAGTCTAGAAGCTTAAAAACAGAGAAGCAACAATACAGCCCCAAGTTCACAATTAAAGGCCCAAGATTATCAGTGGGATCACTGGTACACATCCAAAGGTCCAAAGGTACACATCCAGAGTTCAAAGGTTGAAGAAACTGGAGTGCAGCATCCATAAGCAGGAGGAAAAATTCATCCCATGATGGAATCAAGAAGCAGGTGAAGAAAGAGGTGGAGAGGGGATAGAATGCAAGTCCCCTTACGTCCACCTCTTTATTTTCCATCTGGGAGTTCACTCAGCTGATTGCAAGGTACCTACCAATACCAAGGGTTTCCTCAATCCACTGACCCACATGCCAATTCTACCTGAAAACACCCTCACTGACACACCCAGGAACCAAACTTTCACCAGTCATTTAGACAACTTCAACGAAGCTGAAGTTCAAAATTAACCATCATACCTATGAAAGTAGTGCTTGTGTTTTTAACAGTGAATGTTATTTCAACAAGTGAATGAATATTTTTAAATTCACTTACTACTAAATAATGGGATTGTTTCTAGATTTGGGCTATGATGAATAAAGCAAAAATAAATATGACCATATGTTTTCATGGTTTTTGGGTACATAACAGAATAGAATTGCTGAATAATTTTTTTAAAAAATTCTAACCATATTAGTGGACATTCAAAGACTTAGTGTTGTGATATGACATTTGGATTAACTTCATGGCTAATGATGTAGAGTACCCTTATTGGCTATTTATATTTCTGCTTTTGAGAGGTGTTTATAGAAGTCTTTTGCATATTTTTAATTGAATCAAATTTTTTCTTATTACTAACTTGTATAAAATATGTATTTGAGCATTTTCTTTCAGTTTATAGCTTAATTTTTGATGGTATATTTTGAAGAGTAAAATTTTTATTTTGATGAAGTCCAATTTGCTTTTTTTTCATTTTATGCCTTTTATTTCCTAAGAAATATTTACTGATCTTCATTTGGTAAAATTTCTTATGTTTTCTGGAAGTTTTTAGCTTAGCATTTAAATTGACAGCTATGATCCATTTGAATCAATTTTGCATAATCTGTCAGATCAACATTAACATTTACTTATTTTCCATATTGATTTCAAGTTTCTAGCACCCATCATTATAATGATTTTATTTTTCCACACTGAATTACCTTAAAATTTTTCCTCACAGTAAATTGACCCTTATATATGTGGGCCTATTAGTGGATTATCTCTTCTGCTCCATTTATCTAAGTATCTACCATTATACCACTTTTAAGTTATCCATGATCATAATCTTTTTATAAGTAGTGTAATTCCAAAAACTTTGTTATCTTTTTACAAGTCTTTTAAATTTCCATATAAATTCCATAATTAGATTATAGCAAATCTACAATGTTGGGATTTTGTTTTGAATAGAGTTGAGTAGAACTGAATGAACAGATCAATTTAGGAAAAACTGATATTTTATTGTCATTGAGTTTTGTTTCATGAACATTTATGTCTTCACTTTCTCTTTTGTAGATTTTAGTGTATGAATCATGCATATTTTTTATTAAACTTATTCTTAGATTATTTCAAACTTTTGATATTGCAAATCATATTTTTGAATTTCATTCTACAAGTGTTTGCTGTTAGTACATAGAAATGCAATTGATGTGTGTTTAATAACTTTGTATCCTACAAAGTTTTAAATTCAATTGTGATTTCTAGTAATTTTTCCCATGAATATTCCTCAAGGTTTTCTATGGGCACAGTCATGTTCTTTTAAAAACACATTGTGTCTTTCTCTGTTTATTTTATTTTCCTGCCTTATTGCATTGTCTAAGACTTCTAAAACAGTATTGAATCAAAGTTGTGAGAACTGACCTGCTTAGTTTTTTCCTGATCTTAAAATAAAGCATCTGGAGTTTCCTCATTCATTATTTCTTTTTGCTTTCCCATTAAGGTGTTATCCTCAGGTTTATTTATAGAGTTTTCATTAAAAATATTTACTTCTATTTCTTGTTTGTTTGTGAAAAGTTTCTTTGAAAATAGGTATAGAATTCTGTCAAGTGCTTTTCCTACTTCTATTGAAATAATCATAAGAACTTTCTTAAGTCTGTTGTTTTCAATTATGTTTGTTGATTTAAGTTTACCCAATCTCACATTTCCAGGATAAGTCTCAACTGGTCATGGTCATCTTTTTCATTTGTTGATATACTCAATTTGATAAGAATTTTTTTCATCTTGGTTCTAAAGGATTATGGGTATTTTCCTTTGCTTTCTTGTCTTTTCCTTCTCCACCCTTACCAACTTTTCTTTCTCCTATTTGTTAAAGTCTCTTTCTTATTTCAGTGGTGAGCTAATTTTAATCTCATAAAATAAGTTGTAGAGTACTTTCTCTGATTTTCTAAAAACATTTGTCTAAGACTTGTATTTTTTTCCTTAAGAAAAATTTACTAGTGAAGCCATCTAGGCCTGGGAGTTTCTCAGGCTCAGGGATTTTCGATTATGAAGATATCTTTAATAAATTTTTAACATTTTTTCAATAGTTTGTGTTTTTGAAAGAAATAACCCATTTCTTCTAAATTACAGACTATATCTAATTATGGATTCCCATTCATTTCTGATTTGCATTCTCCCAAATCCCAATAGTGTGCTAGAGTTTTATATGCTTCAGTGATTTCTTTCTAATGAACTAATTTTTGGTTTCATTGATTTCCCCTATTTTCTCTCCTTGTTCATTTTTTATTTCATTGATTTCTTCTCTGTCTTTTTTTAGATTCTTCCTTCACTTACATTAGCTTTAATTTGCTCTTTGTTTTTGACCTTCTGAAGTGGAAGAGTAAGCACTGATTTTAAACATTTTTCTTTCTTATTAAGGAATAAAAGTTCTCTATTTGAATAAGCATTGTTTTAGTTGCATCTTATCAACTTTATATGTGTTTTAATTTTATTCTATTTGAAGTATTTTGCAATTTTATTTGAGACTTTTTTGTCTATGGGTTATTTAGAGGTATGTTATTTAATTTCTAAAAATGATATCTTATTGCTAATCATTTTTAATTTAATATTGTTGTGATTATAGAGAATACTCTGTTCTGTGTCAGTTCATTTAAACTTACAAGTCTTGTACTATATGCCACCTCATAGTGTATCTTGGTGAACAGTTTGTATATCTGGAGGAAAAAAAGATTTTTTTTTTTTTTAAATCAAGTATGATGATTTATTACTTTCAGCTCAGCTAAGGTGGTTCACAGTATTGTTCAAAGCCACTATATTCCTACTGGTTTTTGTTCTAATAGTTTTATGAATTACTAAAATAAATCACCATACTCTGTTCTCTTTGTGACTATTTCACTTTTAGTATATAAGTTTTTACTTTACTATTTTGAAATTTTGTTATTGGTTGCATATACATTTAGAATTGTTTTATCATGTTGATGAACTGACCACTTTATTATTATGAATTGTTTTTGAATCTTTATAATATTTGTCTTTGTAATATTTTTTTAATTAAAACCTATTTGAACTGATGTTGAGATTACCATTCTGACATTTTAATGGTTAATGTTTATATGGAATAATATTGTTAAATCCTTTACTTGTATCAATATTTATGTTTAATTTTATTGTGAAAGCTTATAGTCAGGTATTATTTTTACTCAATTTAAAATCACTGCCTTTCCACTAGAGATTTTAGACCATTTACACTGAATGTTATTTTCAATGTACTTAGGTTTAACTCTTACATTTCAGTATTTATTTTCTATTTGCCTGATCGGTTATTACTTTACCTTAATTACTCCATATTTTTAATTCTTTTTGCTTATTTGAGCATATTTTTGTATTCTATTTGCTCTCCTTTATTGACTCATTATCTTTTGATTTTTAAAAATCCAGTCACTGTTCTACAGTTTATAATATGTACATTTTGTTTTACCTTCTTCTTTTGGACAATATTAAACCATTTCAAATATGTGTAGTAAGAACTACACAGTCATTTCTATATTTTTTATAAGAACATACTGAATTAATAATTTTTGCTCTCAAAAGTCAATCATCACTGAAAAGAAGAAAAATAATTTAGATGGTCTTTTCTGTAAATACATTTATATATCCTACCACTTTTTTCTATAGATTGTACATTTTAGTGCTATTTACAGAAGAATACTAAGTATAACAATTCATAGATTTTTTAAAATTTTAATTTGAAATATTTTGACACTTTCAGGTATACTATAATCTGTATAAGTCAATTAAGGAAGTAGCATCCAATACAAAGCATTCAAACTCTAAGTCTTGAGGTCATAGGGTAAATATTTAGGGAATTGGAATAAAATACAACAGGCCAGTTGGAGTTCCATAGTCAAGGGAATGTTTTTTCAACTAGAAATTTAGCACATTTAAACCATAGTCAATAATCTTTCATTTTGTCTAATATTACTATGATTTTCATGGTAGATGATTGTTATAGAGAAACATTTTAATATTTTAGATTTACATATTGCTTTTACTTGGAAATTTTTAACTATGCTATATACCATCCCCCCAAAAGAATAGAATTTGAAGAAAGCTTAGTGAATTTCAAACCCCATACAAATACGTTTATTGCTGAAATAATAGCAATAAACCTAGACATATTTATTACACATTTTAGAGGAAAGAGCATATTTTTAGTCAGACAGACCAGAGTTTGGATTTAAGATCTTAATAGTTATGCGACTATTAGTTTGGTCTTAACTTTGAGAAGTATTAATTTCTAAATCTATAAACTGGTAGTAATCACACATAATGCTTGTTTTACTGTTAAATTTAATATTGCAATGTATGAGAAGTTCTTGGTATTGAGTCTAGAAAAGAGGAAGTTGCATTCACCTCATTTCTCTTTCCAAAAGTTTCTCAGATCATGAAAAACATAACAGCAACTTAAAGCTTAAAAGACTTTCTAAGAATCAAACTGTTAGTAGTGTTAGAACTAAATCTCATACCTTCCTTTTGGTTCTAAAATTTTCTGGTTTTGTTTTGTTTTAAGTAAATAAGCACAAACTCTGAAGAGAAGCAGGAACTTTTTGCAACAGTTTTGCAATTGTTTTATAGCATAATAACTAAGAAAAGCAACTCCTGTCTGGGTGCATAGATATGAAAATTGTGTTGGACATGTACTGTCTCATGACTGAGCTACAATGTGAATGTTCTAAATTTGGATTGTCACTGTCTCATCACTGGTCTAAGTAGTAGCTGTTCCTATATAACCAGCTATTGAAATAGCTGATTGCCCATGACAACTTTAAAAAAAGAAGTACTTTACTTTTCATTTCCTGTTTTACTTTTGTTATTGAAATTAATTAGTGGGGTTTGTTTGGTAAAAGAGGTGAAGAACTGCAGAGAAAAATAGGCTGTTGAGTATGTCAACTTTCTAGTATTTCTATAAGACTGAATGACTCATGTAAAGAATGAAGATAGGTCTTCTTTGGATTCTCTCATATTTCATTTCTTGTTTTTGCAGGACATCATGAAAGAATGTTTTTCAAAGTTGAGTTCTTAGAGAAGTGTCTAGAACTCCAAGATGCTCCCTCTCACATTACAGGATACATAGCATTCTATCCACATCCTGAATATAGATGGAGTAGACAAACTTAATGTAATCACAGATCATTTTGATTTCTGGTGTTTTTATTCTGGGATAATATCTAATACATTATCTCTTTGATACAGATTCTCCTGAAGGTCCAGAATTAAATGCATGCACAGCCTCTGTTTATAATTGATAATCAGTAGATTTATGGTTACCATGGCAGCAGACAAGTTACGGATGATATTAGGCAAATAAAAATAAACTACATGGATAATAATTAAGGTTTAAAAATAGAATTTTGGGTAGAAATGATATGTGATAATCTCTATAATTGATAGGCTTTTAAACTTTAAATATAGAGATTATATCTTAATTTCAAGGTACATGGATCATTTTTAATGATTAGTCACAGACTAAACAAGGAGTATTCAAGATAAAAATGCACAACTTACATTTCATAACTGCTATGCAAGGAAAGCTGGAAATGGAATCAAATAAATACATGATTGAAAAGGAGGTTAAACACTTTTCTAAGAGCATTTGAGTGAAGAAATGAAATTTCAAAACTGAGCATGGTAGCACAGGCCTGTAATCCTAGCAATGTGGGAGGTTGGGGCAGGAACATCTCAAGTTAGAGGCCTGGCTCAGCAACTTCATAAGATCCTAAGCCACTTAGTGAGACCTTGTCTTAAAATAAAAAGGGCTAGTTGTGCAGCTCCATGGTAAAGTACCTCTGAGTTCAATCCCTACAACAAACAAACAAAAATTTTAAAATTAAAAAAAAGAAATGAAATTTCAAAATATAAGTACAAACTGTGCAAAAAATAGAATAAAACACGTTGATAAAAGTTGCAGGTGGTTCTCAGTTATGAACTTAGAAGCAAAATATTCTATTTAACTTATTGCCTATTAAAGAATGTATTTAAAATTAGTATTTACAGTTCAGTATAAGATGTAAACCAGAGCAACACAGCAAGAAAAAAGAAACAGGAAGAACAAACTATAAAGATGAAAACTAATGAATAAAAGAAGATAAAACACAACTCAGTACATTAAAAATAAGAAAGTGGGCTCCAGGTGAGATTTAGCCGGGAGCGGAGCTGCTTGCCGGCTCCAGCGGGGAATTTGGGCCCGGTCGGTGCCATTCTACAGCTTCCCTGGCGGAGAGACTCCATCTTGACCTGTCTGAGCCCTCGGACCTAAGCTCACCCCTTCCCGCGGGGACACGGTGCTGCGGCTCCAGGGCCACGGTGCTGCATCTCCTGGTTGCCTCTGCCCAGAAGCATTGATGATTCCCAACCTGGAGGTTGTGAGACAGCAGCTATCTTGGGTCACCACTTGATCAAGCACCTCTCAAATATCTGGTGAGTTGCTGGAAATCTGCAGGGACGCTCTGGGTCTTTACAGGAAAGTTGCAATCCCTCTGATTTGCACTACTAGAGGGGAGGATATA